>JADRCH010000113.1:1177273-1205540 GCA_019843965.1 Rhynchomys soricoides
GTGCTGTAGCAGAGTGGGTTTGGAATCATAGACCTGGCTGCTAGCTTTGCTGTGTGACACTGGAGTTTCACGTCCCCTTTCTGGTTTCCTAAAAGGAGAACACTAATAGCTTTCTCATGGGGTTTTTAGAAGGATTAAATGCCATGTTTGTGGACATTTAATGCAAAGTGCCTGCCATAGGGCATACCATCAATCAGTGTTAGCTCTGCCAAGCCCCCTTACTATAAAAGCCAACTATAATGACTGGCCCTCTTTCCAAGGGATTCTTTCGGGTGGGGTTGGGGTGATATTTCATTTACCTTGGATGTTACACTACAATTCCACAGGCCTGTACCAGAACTTCCTGGGAAGTCCACCTTTTTTGGCGGCTCCGATGAGTTCATTGAGAAGAGACGTCAAGGTCTCCAGCATTTCCTGGAAAAGTGAGTGGACATTAGCTCACTGTTGTGGAGGTGGGGCCACAGGAAGGCCTTATGCAATCCCTGCCTTACCTACATACAGCTACGGTTCTGGCGTTTTTCCATACGTCTCCCATCTCCCATGCCCGATGAAGCCAAAGCCTAGCTGGGATGGAGGTGGGTATGGGGGAGGGGGCAGTTGCATCACTGTCATCCCATGGTATACTCTCTGTTGCTGCAGGGTCCTACAGAGTGTGGTTCTTCTGTCAGACAGTCAGTTGCATCTCTTCCTTCAAAGCCAGCTCTCAGTGCCTGAGATTGAAGCCTGTGTCCAGGGCCAGGGCTCCATGACGGTGTCTGACGCCATTCTTTCCTATGCTATGTCGAACTGTGGCTGGGCCCAGGAGGAGAGGCAGAGCACCTCTCACCTGTCTAAAGGAGACCAACTTAACAGGTAGGAGCTATTAGGTACCTAGGGCTGGGGTCACTGTGACCAGTGACACGTGACACCCACTGGGATGCCCACGTGTTGGGGAAAGTAATGTCACAGCATTGGTACCCTTGGAAAGGCCCGGTTCTCTTTCTTGAATGGGAAACTAGAGGTCCTGTTGAAACTCGGGGAGAAAGAAGGGGAAGGCTTCCTAGACTGGCTCTTTACTTTTTGTTTAAAACAGCTTCTTACTCTGTGGCCCATACTGGCCTGGAGCTCACTGTATCCCATTCCAGGCCTCCTCTTTTGGTGATCTGTCTGCCTCAGACTTGAGCTCAGGGATTCCAGGTGTCTATCTAACTCTGTCAATTTCAGAACACGCCTCCCTTTCTCCCTCTTTCCATCCCTTTCTTCTCCTCCTTCCTTGATAGGGTCTCATTTATGTAGCCCCAGCTGTATAGACCTACTCGCCATGTAGGTATTTGTTATGTAGACCAGGCTGCTCTCAAATTCACAGAGATCTGCCTGCCTCCTGAGTGCTGGGACTAAAGGTGTGTGCCACCATAGCAGGCTCTTTTTAAAATCAGTTATTGTGGTTCTGAGTGGGAAGGAAGCCTGGAGCTTCACTGTGTTCCTATGTTCTACCTTCAAGCCACATCCTCAGCTCTTAGGCCTCGTTCCTATTCTACATCAGTGAGCAGTGGCTTTCCGTTGCCCTAGTAACCACAGTCCACTTTTTGTCTGGATCTGCCTGTCCTGGACATTTCAAAGACAGAGTCGTATGGCAGGTGGCTTTGTGTATTCAGCATAATGCTTTAAAGTTTTTGTTTGTTTTTCCAAGGCAGGATTTCTCTGTGTAACCCTAGCTGTCCTGGAACTCAATCAGTAGACTAGGCTAGCCTTGATCTTAAGAGATCTGCCCACCTCTGCCTTCTGAGTGCTGGGATTAAAGGTGTGTGCCACCACACCTGCTACTTTAAATTTTTTTTTTTTTTTTGTTTTTGGAGACAGGGTTTCTCTGTATAGCCCTGGCTGTCCTGGAACTAAATATTTTTTAAAATTACATTTTAATTTATTTTGTTCAAGTGTTGCATATGTATAGTCATGGCATATGTGTAGAGGTCAGAGGACAATTTGGGGTCAGTTCTCTTGTCCGGCCAGGAGTCCTGGGGATTGAAGTAAGTCATCAGGCTTGGCAGCAGGGCCTTCCACCCACTGAGCCGTTCTGTCAGCACCAGCACCTCTCCATACTTCATTCATTTTTATGGCTGAATACTTCAGTGAGTGGATATGGGATCTGTTCATCTACCTATGCCCGTCTCCATTTTTATCATGAGTCAGGCCCGTCTTCCCTTTGCTCTCTCTTCGCAGTTGCTGCTTTCTTTCAAGATCAGGGAGGAGGAGCTCCCCTTCACCACCTCTCAGTGAAGAGAAGGACCACTTAGAAACATGGGCACCGGTGATCGATTCTGAGGGCCCATCCTTAGAAAGCCCCATGCTGCCACCCAGCACCTCGCCAGCCTGCTGTGATCCTGCAAGACCCGATGAGGGACTCTCTTCATCCCAGCCTGTGAGCAGGGCTGTGGCAGGGGACCATGCTGTGCCTTTGGATCCTGGTCAGCTAGACACAGTGTGGGGAAAGTGAGCTGTAGCGGATCTCTATGTTCTCCTGGGTGATGGAGAAGATTCAGGCCATGGTCACATTCAGGTGGGATTGGGGACAGGGCAGGTGTAGGGGAAGTACATCTTCTATTCAGATCTATTCAGGTTTGTTATGCAGAGGTTGTGGCTGCCTGCTCTATCTCCTCCATGGGAATAAACGCCACACCGGTGTTTGTAAGTTAAGCACAGGGCCCAGAAGCTGTTGGTTTTAAATAGAACTGTGTTTACTTTCCCAGGAGGTGAGTTTCTTCAGGTGTTTATTTAAAGAGAACTGCCACAGGTGAATGGTTTGGGAACCCCTTCCCTTCGTGGCAGATTTTTAGCTGCCATATTGAAAATTGCCCCAACAGGAAGTGTCTGTTGTTCTCTTCCCTTCCTGGCAGGCTTGAGTTTTTGCTGCAGCCCCTGCAGCATATTGGTTGTGGGTGGCTGACCTCTTGCCTGTCTCCTCGTGGGGAGAGGGTGGTGAAGATGTATTCCCCACCTCCTTGCCTTACAGCCATGATGTGACTATTTGCTGAGGTTTCTAGCATCTTCTAAGACCTTGCCAGGTTGAGTGGAGCCGGAGATCTTGCAGGCAGTTAAAGCCTGTCCAGGCAAAGTGGCTGGCTACAGCCAGAGAGAAAGGAACAGGTCGGAGGCGGTGCTTTGGCAGAGGCAGCTCCGGGCTGCCCATCTTCTGCTTGTAAAGCAGAGCTGGTGTTTCTGCAGGGTTAAAGTGGGCTCCCTTCTATTTTAGATCCTTTTCTTTTGCTCTTAATAACAACTCCTTGCCCCCAGGGCTTTGACTGCCAGGGCCTTCTGCTGCTTTCCTGGGAAGCCGCAGGTTCAGTCAGTGGGGCACTCAGTGGGGCACACAGGCTTTGTTTCTGCCTGGAAGTGAGGGCTCTGGGGATGGAGATAAAGACCCATAAGCTCTCCTTTAGAAAGTCTGGCTGCTGAAATCGGCTCTGCAGAGAGCAGGGGCTGCTAGCTGGAGTGCTAGGGTGGGCTGTGTGCTGGGCTCACCTTGTTGCTGCTGCTCTGCTCTTAGGTTTGTGTGTGTTTCTCTCCCTCTGGCCATCTACCCTGGCTGTGATACTACTGGCCTGCATTGAGGGATTGTCATGGCATTTAGTTCAGAGTTGAGGGGCTTTGGCCTGAAATAAAATGCAAGTATTTAAGACTGTTGTTGCAATTTGTGTCTAACAAGCTGTAGCGGGGAAGGAGGGAGTGTGAGAGCTGGCAGGAGTTACTTTCATAAATCATGAATTTATCAGCGTGGAAATAGCGCCGTAGAACTGTGTGCTGGAGCTCTCCTGCATTGTGCGTGAGACTCAAGTTCACCACTGCAGGAGGGATGGTTTTCCAGAGAGCTAGGATGCAGCCCTTCTCTCAGATCTGGGCATGAACCTTGTTAGGTATAATTTACCTGATGCTGCTTCCATCTTCGAAGCCTGTCTGAGGTGCCAGGTGCTAAAAGAGAAATAAAGTTTGTCAACAGGCAGATGCGAAGCCCTGGCTGCTGTTCATCCCTCCTTCCTGCCTGCCTCCCCTGGGTCTTTCCTTTATATGACGCATCAGAGCGGAGCAAGGATGGAAAACCTACAGAGGCAAATCCAAAATGTCAAAAGAAGTTCATTTAAAAGGGGGAAAAAAACTCCATACACAGCCCTCACAAAACTCGACAGATGCTAGGCTAATGGCATCCACTCTGCCGATTGGTGAGGATGGCTCATGAATATTAATAAGTCCAATGCTCCAAATGGTGCAGCTGTGAACCCAGCTGTGCCTGAAGCTCTCTGATCTCAAAACTTCCAGACAGGAGCCGGAGGTGGTCTGTGTCAATTCCCTACTCAGCCAAAAATCAGCAAGCTGGGTTGGCCTTCTTCTGTTCTCTCCTCTCTTCCTGGAGTTGATGCTAGGCTGCCAGCTCTGCCAGCAGGCTGGGCTGCTGGGACAGCAGGCACTCTTCAGACATGGCTGTGGTTTCTCAGTCTCCCAGCTTTTTTAATGATCCATTAGCAGCAGTGCATACAGCAGCACCTCAGTTAATGTGAGGCCAGGCGCCTTCTCATTTCAGTCTTGTGCTGAGTTAGGTATTGGCTGGAGAAGATGTCCGAAGGAGAGAGCTTTCCTAATAGCACGGGCCCACGCACCAGAAAAACAGCAAGCATCGATGGAAATTTTTTTCATCCAGGCAATGCCGGAGTCCTTTCGCATTTCTCTCTGTCCAATGTGTGCCGAAGTCTAGCCACCACAGCTGGATGGCTTCTGTGTGAGAGATGAGTCCGTAGCTGTGGGGAGTGGCCCACTGAGTTGTGTGGAAGAATCAAAGTACTCTTTATTTTGATCTGAACTCTGAGGCAAGTTTGGTGCCTGCTTTAGTCACAACTACTTCTGTGACCTAAGTCTAGTCAGCTCCCTAATCTGCGCTGTGGTTGGTAGGGGACTGGTGAGGACTGAGAGGAAGGTTCTTTTGGAGGGGGCGGGGGTCTGGTGGTGAAGGAAAATTCTGGTGTCAAAATAGTTTGATATAAGTTGTTTGATTTGATCGGAGTCAGCAGGGTAGTGAGCGCCATGCTCCATTTCTCCCTGAGGAAGCTGGGCTGAGTACGACTTGTAAAGGCAGTTTTTAAATGGCTGACCAGGACCTGGAGGCTGTCGGTGACATTTCTAGACCCAGTGTGTCTGATCTTTGTGGGGGGTACTTTCTGAGGTCTGTAATAGTACTAAGGTGGCGCACACCTGTAATTCCAGCACTTGAGAAGGTGAGGCAAGGGGATTGCTGTGAGTGGAAGGCTAGCCTGGGCTACAGAGGGTGTTCCAGGCTAGCCTGGGCTATAGAGGGTAAGAAAGTGAACAACAGTAAACAAACCTCACACAGTCCTTGGTTTGCTGGCTGCTAAGGCCTTAGGTCCCCCACCACCAAGTCCTGGATAACTCCTACCTCTGGTAGCTTTACTCAGAGGATCCATCTCCTATCAGATGAGATTAAATTAGCTCTGTGTTTGTGAGTTTGTTTGTATACCACAACTCTTGCTTAGCATCCTTAACAATGTAGAGGGACTCCAAACGGGTCACAAGATTCAAAGGGTGTGTCAAATGTAGAAATGGGATCCGAGCAACCCCTGGCCTGACTCACCAAGGCTGCAGGAACCGGGGCACCCAGCCTTTGTGGATGCTAGAGGAACAGGTTGCCAAGGCTCTGGGAATTCAGAGCCACTTCCTTCAAGTGTGGGCAGTGGGCATCGACCCTAAGCCTGAGGGCAGCCTCAGCCAGAAGGGAGTCATTTCTGTAGAACCTGGCTCACGGAAACCTTAGGACTATAGATAAACACCCTGCTTCCTAGTGTCTTTACCACTGCACTTCCTGAAAGGTTTCCTCAGCTCACTTTGAAAGCTATGCCTCCCCCATCCACCAAGCAAGCTCCTCTAAAGGAACTGTTTTGGAAATGGCTGCAGAGACCAAGTGTGTGTGTGTGTGTGTGTGTGTGTGTGTGTGTGTGTCGGCCCTTCCCACAGAGCCAGTCCTGACATAAGAGAAATCCTGTCTGGAGAGAGAGAGCCCTGCCTTGGCTGTGTCTGGATGTAGAGGGGAAGCCTGCTCCATCCACAGGCAACAAGAAAGGCTAGCAAGAGCCCCGTGCTTCCGATGAGTCTATTTCCCTAAGCAAAGGAGAGAAGCCCTAGTATGGTGGTACTAGGTACAGCACTTCACAGTAGGGGATGAGTATACTGACTGCATGGTGTTAAGAGATGACTGGAAAGTTGGTAAGGGGCTTTCCTGGAGAGAGCTTCGGTGATCTTCGGATTATGGGAAACCACCAACCAGAAGTTCAAGTCTTTCCTGCCCTTTGGCTAACTAACTTCTTGTTCTCTCATTCCATCAATCCAAAGGGGCCAGTGTGTCGGTTCCTCCCATAAATACAATAAGCTTGTGTGTCACTTGCCTTAGTGGCTGTTAGTAGGAGACTCCTGGCCCACCAGCAGGCCTGACCTGAGGTCTCAGGCAGAAGGCCTAGAATATTGAGAGCCCAGGCAGTCTGTTGGAGGCAGTGCAACCTGCCCGCTGTAAGCTACAAGACTGAGATGTATTCTACCAATTAGGGCACATCTGTTCAGAATGCTGAAAGGCGGGCACTGTCTCTTTAAGAGCCATCCCACTCCTCTCCTTGAGTGATGAGGGCTGAGAGCACCGGGGAGTCGGATGCTGATTAAACAGTCCTACTGCCGAGCTCTGTTAGAAAATTACTGTAATTATGATCTAGTCCCAGCAGAGGGATGAGTTCCAGTCCTGCTAATAACCCTTCCAGGTGCCTCAGCTTCGGTGCCCAGGGGAGGCAGCATCGACAGGGCTCTGGCTGGCATTGCAGCAGGCACTGGTCGTCCTGTGTGGCCCGCACAGGCAAACACAACAAAGGCACCAGACCCTCAGCCTGTCTCTGAGCCTCCTGACAGGGTGGTGGATTTTGGTTGCATTTTGTTTGTTTGTTTTGTTTGTTTTCTGTTTTGGTTCTTGACAGAGCTCCTGGGAGTCATTTTGTATGAGAAAACTTTCCTCTAAACTAACAGTGACAGTGACGACCAGGAAAATCACAACCTCAGGACAATAAGCCTGTCTCGAATCCTCCTCTTCTGTCAGGGGGCTGCAGTCAGCATCCCCAAGTGTCACACACCAGTCTTAGAGCACCAGTCTTACCCAGTTCAGAGAAATTTGAAAGGATCCAGGGCTATGTGATCCTTTGAACCGCATAAAAAATGCTACTGGGTCTCTGCCTCTTGCTCTGAAGTAGTATTTTGGTCCCAGTCAAGTGTTCCTATGCTACCCAGTTCCGGCCATGGAAGAGAAAGACAGGAGAAGTAACCACAGAGTTCCAGGCCGGAAGGCCTGCTGTGCTGAACCCCTGAGGGTGACCGTGGTCATTCAGACCCTGGCCATTTTTCCAGTATGAATCTGCAGCAGTACAGTGCTGGTGAGTTCAGCATGGAGCCTCAGTCCCGGAGCACCTGTGGTCTTCTGTGCTGTGACTTTTAGAGGTCCAGCTTGACTTTGAGACTTTCCTCAAGTGTGGGTGGGGCTGGGTAGAATTTTGCTGCTAGGGAAGTTTGATGATGCCCAGAACCGTTTTTTTTTTTTTTTTTTTTTTTTTTTGTTGTTGTTAGTTAGTTAGTTTTGTTTTGTTTTTGTTTTGTTTTGTTGTTGTCGTCATAAGTGAGGGTGTGTGGTGTGTGAGGGGTTAGGGGTGGCAGGGAGTGAGATGTAGTGATGACAAGGGATGCTGTTGAATGTCCTCTGGAGCCTTCAACAAAACAGAATCTTCTGACCTATGGCCAGATGTGGTAGCTCCCTCAGTCCCAACACTTAGGAGACTAAAGCTGGAGGATGGGTATGAGGCTGTCTTGGGCTATGTCTTGAATCCCAGAACAGTCTGGACTACAGACTGAAATCCCATTTCTAAGAAAAGCAAGGGGATGTAGCTTGGTACAGTGTTTGCTTATCATGTAGGAAGTCTTGGGTACAGGCCCTAGCTCTGCATAAATGTGCCTGGGAGGTAATGCAAGGGTTAAAAAACCAAAGTCATCTTCAGCAACATAGGAAGTATGACTTTAGCCTGGGTTATACAACCAGGCTCAACAAAACAAACTTTTCCGACTCAACATGCCAAGGTTGAGAAGCATGACTCTGCAGCCCTCAACTTGAGATGTTGAAGAAATGACCCACACGTCCAAGTGCTAGGTGCCTTCCTAGAGGGTGCCAGCCCTGAGGGCAATGGTGTGTGCATGCTACCTCAGAAGTCACAGTACAGCGAGACCAAATGGCCAGTGGGTGAAAGGGAATGGTTTGCAGCCTGCTTTCTGTTCCACGGTGGCCAGATGCTCACCATTGGGTGGAGAGCATCTGCAGCGGGAAGCAGATGCCCTCTTTGAGGAGCAGCACTAGAAACCTCTTGGAACGAGCTCTGGTCACAGGAGGCAAGGAAGTGCCCTACTGTTGCCTGGTGCCACAGACTGTTTTCCTTCGGTGGCACTTGTCCAGGTGGAAATGTGGGGGATTGCAGTGGGACCCCAGGAGGGAACGGAACACACACAGCTGCTGACCACGGGCCAGCTCCACAAGAGCCCCATGCCAGAGACGGCAGTCTCTGAACAGCCTGGCCATCAGGAAAAGGAAGCCTCACTGGCAAGTTTACTGAGAAGCCAGGCCTGCAGGAGAAAGGACTTCATTGGAAGGGACATTGCCAGGCCTCATGCCGGGAGAGCTGGGTCATTTCTCTAGTGCCTGGCTCCCCAGCCCATTTTGGCTTATTTTTATTGTGCACACACATCCCAGTAAACACTAACACCCTGCTTCACTTTCAAAAGTGTCTTAGTTTGGAGCTGAGCATGGCGGTGTACCTGTGAACCTCTGCTATTCTGGGAGCAGAGACAGAAGGACCATAAATTCAAGGCCACCTTGTGCAGCTTAGATCCTGTCTCAAAGTGGGGATGAGGCAAACTGGCAGGGTCTTTGATTCTTGTATTGGCAGGCAGAGGCAGGAGGATCTCAAGTTTGAGGTCAGCCTGGGCTTTCAGTGAGACCGTCTCAAAAACACCATCTCAATTATGACACTAAAAGGCCACCCTGTTGTATCCCCCCAACAATGTTTTTCCTCCATTGTATGTATGTAAAGTTTTTGTGCACAGAGGGGTACACCTTTGAATGTGTGCTAGTGTGATGGCCCCACATAATCCGCTGAGTTCAATTCTCGGGGTCCACACGGTGGGAAGAGTGAACAAACATCAGTAAGCTGTCCTCCGACCTCCGCATGTGCTCTGTGGCCTCACACCTTCCCCTGGTAAATATAAGATGGAAGAGAGTCCATGATTCAATCTCAGTGATGGCTACCATTTCACAACAGCGTGTTTTCTGACTGGGGTACATAATTGAAATCCCTTGGAAAGTAGAATTTTTTTTTTAAAGGTGGGAGTTTGAAACTCTCTCCCAATCTCTATAAATCCCAGTGGGAAACCCGACGACTGGGCGGGAGGAGAGAGGGGTGATAATCTACACACTGGAAAATGAGTTTGAGTCACTGGGCTGTGCCGTCTGATGAACCTTTGAGTAGAGGCCGATTTTCCCGGAGTCAGCGTGCGGATTTTGACGATGCTCTGGGAGTTGACAAATTTGTACCACTCAACACTGAGATTCATCCTTCTAGAACAGCCCCTGGCAGCCCACACACACACGGCTGGGATGGGACCTTTTTTTTTTTTTTTTGGCCAAAGATGAAAGGGTTGATGTCCCTGGTATCTGAGTTTTGTTCTTAATATGCAAAGAACTTATCCCCCCCTTTTTTTCTTGTTACTCCCCCCCCCCCCGACAGGATCAGACTATGTAGTCCAGTTTGGCTCCATTTAATATTTCAAGAACAGTTAGCAAGTTCCTAACATCCTGAACAATGCAGACCAATCCTCTAGCTCAGGTTGGAGTCTCTGTTGAGGTGAGGGTTGGTAAATTCTGAGGAGAGATGGCCTGTAGGATGATCGAGGTGGTGCACCTGTGATCCCAGCACTCTGGGGGTGGAGGCAGGATATACAATTTAAGGTCATCCTCGGCTGCACACTGAGTTTGAGGCCAGTCTGGGCTGTGTGAGACCCTGTCACAAAGCCCCCAAACAACAAAAATAGCTGTAAAATAAAAGAGACACATTTGCCCCCTAATTTAAGATCTTAGATCTTTTTTCTTAACATAATGTCAAGGGAGGAAAATCCTTTGCTTGTTTCTCTCTTGTTTCACTCACTGTCCTATGTGTATGGCCACCAGTTCAGTGGTTAGATGTCTTAGTTATCCCATGAGTGGCTGGCAACGAGGTGGGGGACTTGGTTAGTGGAGTCAAACACAGAAATGGACTTCTGATTAGGCAGTTGTTGCCTCAGGTGGTTGGCTGAGACCTTGGGTTGATGTGTGTGTGTGTGTGTGTGTGTGTGTGTGTGTGTGGTTTGTTGTGTGAGGTGGTATAGTTTTCAACCAGCTGTAGGAGTTTGTCTCCCCTAAGGTCCTTCAGGGTATTCCCTCCTGGGAGCCCTTCTTACTCTTGAGCATTTCTTCCCACTTTTCCTTAATCTAAATTTTCTCTGGGGAGAAAAATCCACAAAAATCAACTTTCGGGAGGGGGGGGACCAAAAATTAAATCAGTCTCCTTCAAGACTTTCTTCCAACAGAGAACACCCTTCAGCCTGGGGATAGAATCATTTCACCAAACCCTCCTCAAAGGTCAGAACACTTGCTGACTAGAGTTTCCTCCACGCTGTACTGGCCTAGAATTTACCAAGCAGACTAGGATGGCCTGTAATTTTGTAATGATTCTCTTGCCTCTGCCTTCAGAGTGCTGGGATTATAGGTTTGTATACCATGCCCTGCTGAGGGCAGATTTCCAAGATGCCTCTCTTTATATCTTTTAGGGATAATCTCTGTTCGTTCATTCCTTTCCTTCATTCCTTCCTCCCTCCCTTCCTTCCTTTCCTAAATTTTACCGCTAGAAAGGCCAGAGGTCGCCGGGCAGTGGTGGCGCACGCCTTTAATCCCAGCACTCGGGAGGCAGAGACAGGCAGATTTCTGAGTTCGAGGCCAGCCTGGTCTACAGAGTGAGTTCCAGGACAGCCAGGGCTACACAGAGAAACCCTGTCTCAAAAACCAAAAAAAAAAAAGGAAAACTAGAGGTCTGAGTATGTCATTTCCCTATGGTACACAGAAAAAAGAGACATTTGCAGTTAGGCAAGTGATGCTTTCCTTAGGTCTTCAGGTACAGAAGGCATCACCCTACTAAGGAACTATGTTTTAAATGCCGGAAAGAGCATGGGCCAGTGCAGGGAGTGATGGAGTCTCCTCGTCCTCGTTTCCTTTTCAACTCCCCCTTCACCCTTTCTCCTGGGGTGGAGGAATCCCCCTTTCCGGTGTCTGACTCAAAGGGTAGTCCCACAGTCACGGTCTTCTCACCTAGTCTTCCAGAGTGGGACTCTGGGGTTTCCCAAGGAAGGATGGGCGGGCATAGGAGGTGTTTGTGGGAAACACTGAACAATACCCATTGTTCTTACCTGTGGGTTGCGATTGGTGCGGAGGTTCCTAAAGCCGGAGGCAATTGGTTCTCTCTAGTTCACCTGCTCATATACTGCCACCTAGTGGTTCTCTCTCCTTCTAGCACCCTGGGTAATAGGGATGTTAAGGATGACACCCCCTAGACCCAAACTGTCCCATTCTTCTTACCTCTATCCATACACAGACTCGTTTCCATTTTAAAATCTCTGGGTCTGGAAATGGGTAGTTAGTATAAGGATTTGGGTTTTTTTTCCTTCCACTTTGAAAAACTTGGAAGCTACCGCCATCCCTGTGTGCTGCCTGGATTCTCTCCTGTGGATGTGTGAGATGAGAACTTGCTTACAATATGTCCCTGACAGAGGTGAGAAAGGCCTCTGCCAATGCAGGATGTTCCGAATAGGCAGTTTTGAGATACAATTTCTATAATACTCGGGTGCTTGTCTTGCAAAATGTCTCATGTAGAGTCTGGCAACAACAGCTAGCCCTTACTGAGCAGTTACCACGCGCCAGGTACTTCTCCAAGTACAGAGAACTTGACAGACCCCTTCATCTCCCTAATTACCCAGTGACCTGCTGGGAGAGAGAAAGCATACCCCTTCTTCACGGAAGAAACGAGGCACCAAATGCCAAAACATCATGCAAGGGAAAATGATATTTATTCCCATGTTGCCTAGCTCTGGGGTTTGTGTTCCCAACCACTGTTCTGTTGCCTTGTCAATGTGCAGAACTAGGTGCAGGTGACTGTTAAGGGAGCAGGACTCCCTGTATTAGAGAGCCCTCCCACCCCCATGCCCTCAGCCTATCTGGGACTCCATCACTGAAGACCACAGGATCCACAGAGGCGCTCTCCAACGTGCTGATTTCCAGGCGTTGCTTCTGTCTACGTCTCAGAGATCCATCACAGAAGAAGAAACAACCAAGTAGCCAACCAAAGGCAGTCTGAGGAACTGACCAGACACTGGATGTCCTGGGTTCCAGAGATGACTGTCCTGAAAGACAGTCAAAATCTCCTTCCCTGTCTGGGCTTTCGCTTTCGCTCTGACTGTCCCTTCCCACTTTGTAGATGGTAAGAGTACCTAGCAGTGACATTCTGATAACTATTAAAACATTAAAACAATGTTTGCTTATTATTTAGTCTTATTCTTTCATGTGTGTGGGTATACATGTGTCGTGGCACACACTTGGAGGTCGGAGGACAACTCGTGGGAATGGGTTCTTTCCTGCTGTGTGGTCCTGGGGACTGAACTCAGATCATCAGGTTTGGCAGCAGGCGCTCTTACCCACTGAACCATCTTGCCAGCCCTTGATGTCATGCCAGAAAGGAATTCAGCACCATCATACAAGGCAAAGAAACAAATCCAAACTTTATTTGTGCTTTGTAAGCCACAGCCCACCAGTAACCTCTTCCTCCCATGATTCCTTTGTTGCCGTCTTCTTTGTGGCAGGCTTGTAGAAAAGGCTTATAGATGAGGACATAGAAAGGGCAATAAGCTAGAAGCTGGCTGCTTGGGGAACAGGTTTGATGACCTGGCCTCTTCCTACTTGTCTTGTTAGTGGCTTAAAGTCACACGAAACAGCAGAGTCTTGGCTCCATTCAGCGAAGAGAAGAATCCATGGCCGGAGTAGGGAATGGGAGTTTTTGGCAGTCTGTTTCTTCCTCAAGGTAATATAGAGAGAAGATATGTTCCCTGAAGGATGAAAAACGTACATTTTCTTTTTACGACTCAGAATATAGAAGCATAGGTAGGGTGCCGCTCAGCTGCCAGAGTGCTTGCCTGGTACACGAGAAGCCCTGGATTCAGCTACCAGCCTGGCACCGACTGGGTATGGTGGTATACATTTCTTACTCCAGTACTCAGGAGGTAGAGCAGGAGGATCAGAAGTTCAACGTCATCCTCAGTTACATAGCAAGTTACTGAAGCCAGCTTAGGATATATAATATCATGTTTCAAAAAAACCAAAAACGGGGCTGGAGAGATGGCCCAGTGGTTAAGAGCACTGGCTGTTCTTCCAGAGATCCTGGATTCAATTCCCAGCACCCACATGGCGGCTCACAACTGACTGTAACATCAGTTCCAGGGGATCTGACACCCTCACACAGACACACATGCAGGCAAACCATCAATGCACATAAAATAAAAATAAATTACAAAAAAAACCCCCAAAAAACAACAACAAAAAAATGGGGGGTGGAGAAAAGTCTGGAGAGATGACTCAGTGGTCAAGGACACTTCTTGCTCTTGCAGAAGAGCTAAGTTTAGTTCCCAGCTCACATGGTGACTTACAATCATTCCAGGGGATCCAGTGCTCCCTTCTGGCCTCCATCAGCACCTACACTCATGTCTACAACCCACATAATTAAAAAATAATAAAAATTTAAAAGATAGATTTACAAATGGCAGTAAACCCTTTTCCCAAAGTCGTGTGGTATTTTTTTTTTCTGTCCTTAGAGGTGACTGATTCTGTTCTTTCTCCTCCTAGAGGTTTTTCATACACGTATAAGCAAATAGCTCTATAAATCTACTCTGCATGGTCTTTTGAGACAAGGTCTCACTCTGTAACCCAGCTGTCCTGTTACTCGGTCCATATCCGAGGCTGGTTTAGAATCCAGGGCAGTCCTCCTGAGTTCTGGGATTGCAGGCACGTGCCATAAACAGCTCTCCACTCCCCCTTTCTACAAGGAGGCATGGTTGGCCTGCCCTCCATTGCCGATCTTCATACTTACCAATATATCTTGAAGCTTATTTGTAACAGCATCCCCTTTGCTTTTACTGATGGGGAGTATTCAAATCCCCGAATACCCTATAGTTTCTTGCCTGTTCTCTTGGACATTCAGTTTGTCTCTAATCCTTTCATATACGGATGTCCGTGCTCTGGTCCGTACCATGTGGCATGTGTGCAAAGGACAGCCATGGGACAGATTCTTAGGAGAGGGATTGTTGGAAGGGAGTAAAGAGCTACACTTTAACCAACAAAGGGGAAAAAGGCGTTTTGTTCAGAGTTGGCAGGAACAAACCTCTGTGCACCCGTGGCCAGTAAACAGTCCTCTTTAGGGAAGTCATGAAGTCAAACCTGGAGCAACAGGCCCGACCTGGGGCTTTGTGATTGCACAAGAGCACTGGGGAACAAGGTCTATCTTGTGTATGTTCCTGAGTGAGTTCAATCAGCTGCAGCAGACTAGAGAAAGGCCTGGGTAGGAAGACTCCATGGACAGATCCTATCACTGACACAATGATGGTGTTGCACACCCTATGAGATCCCATCACTGACACACTCATGGTATCTCCCTGTAAAAAAGGCTGACTCCATGCTCAGCCGGAAGATGGAAATACTGACATCAAGCTTGTCATGAATAAATTCTAAACCCACTGACCATCGAAGTGGCTCCCATTGCTACCCCACTCAGCCAAACATTCCTGCTACTTTAAAACACCGTATGGGGACTAGCTAGCTCAGTGACAGAGCATTTGACTCATATGCAGAAAGTCCTGGATTCAATTCCCAGTGACGCATACAGCCACACACTATCAAAAAACAAAAAAAATCAAAACAACCTACCACAGCATGGTGTCCTTGCTCATAAAGCTTAATGCATATTTTTTGTTTGTTTGTTTGTTTTTTGTTTTTTTTTTTTCGAGATAAGGTTTCTCTATGTAGCCCTGGCTGTCCTGGAACTCACTCTGTAGACCAGGCTGGCCTCGAACTCAGAAATCGGCCTGCCTCTGCCTCCCAAGTGCTGGGATTAAAGGCGTATGCCACCACTGCCTGGCTTTAATGCATATTCTTTATTACTTAAAAGTTACATCTCTATATATTGTGGGTCTTGGTCTGCAGCCCAGGGTGGCCTTGAACTCACAATCCTTCTGCCTCAGCCTCCCAAGTAGCTGTTAAAAGTTAATTTGATTATATTCCTAGGAATCCTCATAAAAGACTGAAAGTTTCTACGGGCGTGGTGTGTGGTGTTATGACCATGATGGCGTAGGTATACGCACAGGTACATGCTGGTACTCATGTACGTACGTGTATGTATGTGGAGGTCAAAGGTTAATGTTGGCAGTTTTTCCAGAGTTGCTTTCTAACTTCTTAAAAAAAATGAATTTTATGTGTATGTGTTTTGCCTGTATGTATATCTGTATGTCATATCTATGCAGTATCCACAGAAGTCAGAAGAGGGCATCAAAAATCCTGGAACTGGGGTTGTGAGCTTCCATGTGAGTACTGGGAATGGAACCCTGGTCCTCTGGAAGAGTAACCAGTGCTCATAAATGCTGAGCCATCTCTACAGCCTGTCTCCCTGTCTGCTAAACCAAGCAGAATGCTTTGGCTTCTTTAGAGACTGCTGGGTAGTAATCAACATGCTAGAACAGTAAAGATGGGCCCTGAAAATCAAACTTGGGTTCTCTGGAAGAGCAGAACATGCTCTTAAATACCTAGCTGGCTCTCCAGCCCCCTTCCCTCCCTTTTACAATGGAATAGACTATGCTAGCCTTGAACTTGTGATCCTCCTGCTCCAGCTTCCCCAGTGCTGAGAGCACAGGTGTATGCCACCACACCTGTATCTTTAGTAGCAAGACACCCCTTTTTGAAGCTAGACACAAGCTTACTTAGAACAAAGATTTCTTTGCAGCTTGATGTATTTCTATGGTCAAGTTCTGGCAGATAGTCTAGGAACAGAAGTGTTATGTACTAAGCTCATGAAATGTCGGTTAGTGGTGGTGCACGCCTTTAATCCCAGCACTCGGGAGACAGAGGCAGGTGGATTTCTGAGTTTGAGGCCAGCCTGGTTTACAGAGTGAGTTCCAAGACAGCCAGGGCTACACAGAGAGACCCTGTGTTTGTGAAAAAAACCAAACCAAACCAAACCAAACCAAACCAAACCAAAAAACAGAAAAACCTCACAAAGTGTCTTCAGAGAGGTGTGCCCCACCCTACTGCTGCCTTTATCTTTCTCAATGACTAGGATGGTAGCACAGGAAGCAGAGCTGAAGCATCCATCTTGGCCAGACTGGGAAATACTGGCCATACACAGTGGGGCACAAGGAAAAGCTTCACAGAACCTGAATGCCTCTGGCCATTTGCTTCTAGATTTACACAAAGGAGCGACATTAATTCATTGGTCAAGTCATTGTTATTTTGAATTTTCTGCCACTTTTAGTTGAGTCGAGTGCTAAGTGACCTAGTCCCTAAACTTAGGGAAACCCAATTCCACACTCTTCTCCTGACACTGGGTCTCATGTAGCCCAGGCTGATTCAGAATTTGCTACGTAGCCGAGGATAACCTTGAACTTCCGATCCTCTTGTCCTACTCCCAAGGGTCTCTCTCTCTCTCTCTCTCTCTCTCTCTCTCTCTCTCTCTCTCTCTTTTGAGACAGGGTTTCTCTGTAGCCCTGGCTGTCCTGGAACTCACTCTGTAGACCAGGCTGACCTCGAACTCAGAAATCCACCTGCCTCTGCCTCCCAAGTGCTGGGATTAAAGGCGTGCGCCACCACTGCCTGGCCTCTTTTCCCTTTCTTTCTTTCTTTCTTTCTTTCTTTCTTTCTTTCTTTCTTTCTTTTTTTCAAGACAGGATTTCTTTTTGTACCCCTAGCTGTCCCGGAACTCATTTTGTAGACCAGGCTGGTCTCGAACTCAGAGATCTGCCTGCCTCTGCCTCCCGAGTGCTGGGACTATAGGCGTGTATCACCACTGCTTGGCTCTCATTTCCTTCTTAACGTTAACTTAGTTATTTATTAATTATATTTTAATGTTTGAGACTATAATACATGTTATTGTTCACACCCACCCCATTTCATCTGACATTATTAACATCATTTTGGAGAGGAAGGGAAGGCTGCTTCGTTGATGACCTCACAGCTAGTGAAGTCATGCCCAGCAAACTCCACTAAACTAAGGGCTGCTCTCTGATGCCAATGCCGATACGGATACCTGGGCTTCATCTTCCTTCCGTTTCAAAGGCGGTGGTGAGATAGTCCTTTGGAACAATCCCGACGATGCTGTTCAGTTCTCCTACCCACCAGCCGTACATGTTGTACTCCTGAAAAGGGAAAAGAAGATGGTGGGGGCTGGATAAACACTTGTATAAACCTTACACCGTGACAGTGCTGGGAGAGCCAGGGGCTGGCTTCGTTGCTGGCTTCCAGAAAGAACTGCGAACACCCTTCCTAAGATCATCTCCAGAACAAAGCCATCCAGAGGAGGAAAAGAAGCATGTTCGTTTTGTTGTCATCCTTTCTTCAGAGTGAGTGGGCATACTTGATTTGCGTAGTTGATGCCACTGCTGAACCTAACAGCTTAAACATCTTATTTTTAATTACGTGTGTCTGTGTGTGTGTGCGCGCGCAAGGCATTTGATCTTCTGGAGCTGGAGTTACAGGTGGTTGGTTGTGAGCTGCAGACTCAGGTCCTCTGCAAGGACAGTAAGTACACTTTTTTTTTTTTTTTTTAAAAAGATTATTTATTTTATGTATGAGTACACTGTAGCTTCAGACACACCAGAAGAGGGCATCAGATCCCACTACAGATGGTTGTGAGCCACCATGTGGTTGCTGGGAATTGAACTCAGGACTTTTGGAAGAGCAGTCAGTGCTCTTAACTGCTGAGCCATCTCTCCAGCCCCAATTTTATTATTTTTTAAGACTGATTTTTATTATTTTTAATCATGTGTGTGTTTATGTGTAGGGGTCTGGGAATATATGTGAGTACAGGTGCCCTTGGTGGGCAGAGGACTCAGATCTCCCTAGAGGGAGTTAAAGGTGGCTTTGAGTTACCTGATGTGGGTGCTGGGAATCGAACTCAGGTCTTCTGGAAGAGCGGTATGTGCTCTTAGATGCTGAACCATCTTTCTAGACTCCTCCCCTTTAACCAAGTGAATGCTATGGTTTCTTCAGAGAAGGCTGAACACTAGCTCAAATGCCAGAACACTAAAGATGTTCCGGGGCGACCGGTCATATTTCAAATCAATACTATCCATCAAGTGTCTTCCTTGTGCAGAGTGCTATCTGGGTTTCCTCAAGGGAGAGGATGATGGGTCACAACCCTGCTTGCTCCTTGGGAGTTTATGGGATAGAGTAATGGCTGTTGGAGTCAGATAGGCTGGGAGCAAATCCTCAGTTGGCCATTTGGCAGCCATGTGGCCTCAGGTTCTCCTGGTTTTGCCTTCCTGATCTGTAGGAGTAGGGCTGTATCTCCCTCTCCGTACTCTAAGGATGGGAGTGGGACCACAGAGATAGGACAATGTGCTTACACGGACAGTGTCCTAAGCCTAGCAGAGGGGGGGGTGGGGCATGGGGGATGGGCAGGCATATCTGTAACAACAGGAAGGTAATAAACAACAGGAGGGAACAAATAAGAAAAGGCCCTAGGATGTTTTATTTCAACTTGGTGTGGGGGAGAGCAACGCTACCTGCATTTTGCACAGCTGGTGGCTGAGATTTAGGGGAAAAAGGAATAAATAGATTGGGGACATGTTCAACTCAGGCTTCCTAGCTTTAACTGGTCATCTTTTTTTTTTTTTTTTTAAAAATAGATTTATTTATTATATATACAGTATTCTGCCTGCATGTATCCTGCAGGCCAGAAGAGGGCATTAGATCCCATTATAGATGGTTGCAAATTACCATGTGGTTGCTGGGAATTGAACTTAGGACCTCTGGAAGAGCAGGCAGTACTCTTAACCACTGAGCCATCTCTCCAGCCCAATTGGTGATCTTTTTGTTTCTAGTGTTACTCTGCTGCTTCCCTCAAAAGGTAAAACACCAGGCCCCGGGCCTGGTGGTGCACGCCTTTAATCCCAGCCCTGGGAAGACAGAAGCAGGCGGATCTCTGAGTTCCAGGCCAGCCTGGTCTACAGAGTGAGTTCCAGGACAGCCAGGGCTACACAGAGAAACCCTGTCTTGAAAAACAGAAAACAAAAACCAACCAAACAAAAAGTAAAACACCAAGTAGGTGTCCACCAAACTGCTGAAGCTCAGCATGCCCTAAATCTAACCCATCAACCTGCTCCTATCCCCAGCTCCTGTCCCAGGCTCTGCCCCACAGGTTCTTGACCTCACTGAGTAGCACCAAGATGCCCTCACTTACCCAAGTCCTTCCCAATGTCACCCTTCCCTTCTAATCAGTCCCTTGTTCTGTTAGTTCCCTCTCCAAAAATTGACTGAAATCTGCCCACTTCTCCATTGCCAATACCCTAGAGTCACATTACCCTCTTACGGTGGATAGAGAAACACTCCACAGTTGTTGTTCTCTGTGCCTGCATCTCTGTTTTGCTCACCTACACTTTATCCTGTACCAGGATTTATAATTGCACAGAGAATGCTGCTACTTGGTGGGAACCTTTAGTGTGTGTGTGTGTGTGTGTGTGTGTTCTCACTGCTCCTTGCCAACCTTTTTTTTGACTACATAGCTCTTAGTGTACTTGAACTCACTCTGTAGACTAGGCTGTCCTCGAACTCATAAAGATCCACCTGCCGTTGACTCTCGAGTACTGGAATGAAAGGCGTGTGTACCACGATGCCTGGCTCTTGCCAACTTCTTCTTCTTCTTCTTTTTTTTTTTTAAATGAACTTATTTATTTTATGTGAGTACACTGTCACTGTCTTCCAACACACCAGAAGAGGGCATCAGATCCCATTACAGATGGTTGTGAGCCACCGTGTCATTGCTGGGAATTGAACTCAGGACCTCTGGAAGAGCAGTCAGTGCTCTTAACCGCTGAGCCATCTCTCCAGCCCCTTAAAAAACATAAAATATTATGTTATGTTTTTTAAACATAACATTTTAATTGATTATTTGGAAACTTCACACAATGTATCTTAGTCACACTCAGTTCCCAGTCCACCTAGGTAGGTCACCCTCCCACCCTTGTGACCCCCCAAAAACCTCCAACCTCCCCAAACATAAGTCGAATTGTGTTTTCCATACATGGCCAAACTCCAGTGGCCAGCCCCTTAAAGAAAACTGGGTCCTTCCCCACCTGCAGCCCCACCAAAAGCCTCAGTTGTGGAAAGCTACACTTCAGCATCCTTATCACAATTTTTAAGACTCCGATGAAAATTTCAATTTCTCCGATGGCTTCCTGTTACTTTCTGGGAGGGGAGGGGCACGGAGAGGGGCGGAGGTTGTTACATAAGCCTTCTACGACTCTTCTCAACTGTGAGTCTGAGGTCATCATTTTGCTGATACTATTGCACAAGTAGCTTTCTTGTCCTTTATAATCAGTGAGAGCATGGATCGTGGACTTTCACTTGGTCTCCAACATCAGCACACGCCACAGACCTTAGCATGGTCTCCGGTATCAGTACAGACCATGGACACTAACACAACCCTCTGCCACAGCACACCTTCATCTTACCAGCTTCTTAAAAGGTAGGTGAGGATCCTTGTGACCCTGTCCTGTGAGGTGCTAGGTGTTGTCACCTACCTCCTCAGGAGAATAGAACTCTCCTAGGCTACTTCCACAGCTTCGGGTTCTCTCATGCTTGGAACCTGTCTTCTGTTTTTATAGCCATGGAACTCACTTCTGAGCAGCCTTCAGATTTCAGTTCATGAGTCACATGCTCTAAGATGTGTCCCTCTGCCACGCTGACTGTGTCTGAGGGCTGTGTTCTATTACCCACAGTGAGGACCCTATGCTTTCCCAGAAAAGAGTTCACCACATTGCCTTCTTCTCAGTGCTAATCACCAGATGGGAAGTGCTCTCTCTTTTTTCTTTTTATACAGCTTGTGTAGCCCAGGCTGGCCTTGACCTCCTGATCCCCCTGCCTCCTGAGTGCTGGGACTACAGATGTTTACCACCACACCTGTCTTAGATATAGTCTAGTTTTGTTTTTCTGCTGTGATAAAACACTCTGATCAAAAGCAATTTGGGGGTGTGTGGTGGTTTGAATGAGAATGGCCCCCTAAAGCTCATGTGTTTGCACGCTTAGTCCACAGTGGATAAACTGCTGGAGAAGGGTTAGGAGGTGTGGCCTTGCTGGAGGTGTGTCACTGGGAGTAGGCTCATGCCAGGCTGCAACTACTGAGAAATGCTGCTTGCTGCCTCACTGATTGGCTTACTCACAGCCCATGACTACTGCCTATGAATGGTACCCTCAAGGCAGAGCTGGAGAGATGGCCCAGTGGTTAAAAGCACTGACTGCTCTTCCAGAGGACCCAGGTCCAATTCCTAGAACCCACATGGTGGCTCATGACTGTCCTTAACTCCAGATCCAGGGGATCCAGTTCTCTTTTCTGACCTCCAAATGCACCAGACACCCAGCATGGTACATAGACATATAAGTAGGCAAATCACTCTTACCCATAAAAAGCAAGTCTATGAAGACAATCTATTATAGATACAACCACAGACCAACGTGACAAAGAAAATTATCAGTTCAGACTCCCCTCCCCCCAGATGATTGTAGACTACGTCAAGTTCACAGTTAATGCTAACTAGGACAGATATGTTTTAAAACCCTTGTTGGTTTTGTTTGTTGAGCTCTCAGCAGTAAGCACAGAGTAGGTCTGCAGAAATGCATTTTAAGTGAGGTCACGGTGAAATGACAGGGCAGTAAGAATTTGTACTCTCAATTGAGCAGACTGCATCTAAACCAACTCCTAGATACCCCCCTAGGGACTGAACTGCTTGTGGCAGAAAGAGACCAATGCCTTTGGAGACAATGGCTCCAAATGGCTTCCTACCTGCTAAGTCTCAGATGCCACAGACATGAGTCAGTCACTACCGAACTGATCCTTTAAGGACTTTGTTTCCTTTTGGAGCAGAGTCTCTCTCATATGTTAGCTCAAGTTAGCCTGGAACTCACTAAAACTGTGATATCATAGAAATCATATCATATATCAATTTATCATATTTATCATATATACGATCTATCTACCCATCTGTCTGCCTGTCTATCTGGCTATCACTCTATCTATGTATCTATCTATGCACAGGTGCCTATGGAAACCACAAGAAGGTGTTGAATCCCTTGGAGCTGGAGTTACAAGCAGTTGTAAGCTGCCACATGTGGGTACTGGGAACCAAACTTGGATCCTCTGTAGGAATAGCAGATACTTTCAACTATGCCAATGCTTAGCTATCCATCCAGCCCCAAGACTGAATTTTAAAAGGTCCTAAAAGGAGCTGAGTGTGATAGCTCATACCTGTAATCCCAGCATTGTAGAGGCTGAAGTAAAGATTGTTGTGAGTTCAAGGTCACCCTGTGTTACAAAGTGAAACCCTGTCTCAAAAAAAAAAAAAAAAAAAAACCTACCAGCAACGAAACAAACGTAAAACCATCCCTTCCCCAATCACCACACATATACACATGATCACACCCATCCCAAACTCAACAAAACAAAACAGAGGCTAGGAAGATGTTCAATAGGTGAAGTACCTCTCTTTCGAATATGAAGACCCGAGTTCCAGTCTTCAGCATCCATTTAAATGCCAGCTGGGCACAGGCATCCTGCTTGTAATCCCAGCGCATGGGAAGCAGAAGCAGGAGACCAGCTAGGGTAGTGCAGTTGGCATTGCTCTGGGTTCAAGGGAGAGACCCTGCCTCAGTTCTCAAGGTAGAAAGCCATCAAGAAAGATGCCCAGAGCTGGCTGTGGTGGTGCACACCTTTAGTCCCTGCACTTGGGAAGCAGAGGCAGATGGAGCTCTGTGAGTTCAAGGCCAGCCTGGTGGAACACAGCCAGGGCTGTACAGAGAGACCCTGCTCAAAATACAAAGAACCAAACCAAACCAAACAAAAACCCAAACACACAGAAAAAGAAAATACACACATGCATGTGCCCCTGTATACACCCATGTGAACATTTACAGACCCACAGACACAGGCAAGCAAACAAACTCTCAGCCAACAACATTGTCTTATGTAACTGAATGTTTCTGTCCGCCACTCTTTGTACTATCCCTCATTTCTTCCTCCCACCAGGAACCTCCTTCCTTAGTGTGTTTGTATATGAGACACACTCAGGATTCCTCAGTCTCTGTCGGACAGGACATTTCAAAGCTCAGCTTAATGCAAGTGATGTCATGGTCCATTTTCCCATGCTGAAGTTAGCCCAGGTTCTGTCTTTAGTTTGTTTTTCAGTCTGAACGGAATCTCCATTCCTTCTGTCTTAGGTTTGCTCGTAGAGCTGCTCCACGTGTGCCAAGCTGCAGGAATGTCTACATCTGCGGTGACCCTCTGACTTCTCTCTCACAGCAACTTATAAGAACTAGCCTTAGCTCCTTTGCTTTCTCGAAGTAAGTAGGGTGAGCATGATGTGGCTGGGGCCGGCTTCTGATCAAAGTCAACTCCCTCAAGTTAAGCTTTTGGGGCAGTGAGGTGTGCATGGCTTCCCATAAAGCACTGGCCCTACAGGGATTATTAGCTGAGAGGACCCCTGCCTTTTGACTCACACTTTGCAGATTCCTTTGGCTGTGATGTCAGGAGTAGGAACCAAGCCTTGGAAATGTACTCTCTGCCAACTCATAGAGGGTGCACACTGGAAGCAGATGAGGCTCAGCAGGGTACCTGCCAAGGCCAGGCGCCCAGTCAGCTTGCTCTTGCTCGAGGGGACTGCTGACCTGCCGACCACAGATGTAGTGGTCTCAATACAGTGGTGAGAACAGAAATGAGAGCAGCCTCTCTGCCTTTCAAAACAAAAGAGCCAGCAGAATAGTGAAGAGGATAGCATAGTCTCAGAGACCATATGTGTCCTGCTGGGGAAGCCTGGGAGCTTAATCAAAACACCTAGAGGTCCTGGGATCTGACTGTCTTTTCCAGATTTCATCCCCTGGCTGGATACAGAAAAAGAGCTACAGGGCTGTGTTTAAAGCATGAATGGAAATTTCTAGCTTTCTCTCCCACTACCACCCCCCATGCATTGCTCCAGCCCCGTCTGAACACCACGAGGTATTTTAAAATAATTTCTACTTTGATGAATTGCTGGGGAGTCCACAATTGCTCATAATCAAAGGGAGAAAAATGCAAATGAGATCCGGCCGAGAACTATCACCACCAAACGTTTATTTCACTGCACAGTGCCAAAAAGAATTAAAACAACATTAAACTCACAGCAATCATGTTTAAGCCCTCGTTTCCAAGTGCCAAATTGCACCACTCTGGATCATACAGATGTTCGTTAATTATGCTAATTTTTATTAAACTATTAAAATGGAGAGAATACTGGCTCAGCCAGGCAGACCCTCACTCTGAATGAACTCTTCTACTGTCTAGAGGTGCTAATTTACTGCTTTTTTATTAAGTTGCTGATTCTTGGGTTTTAGTTTTTAGGATCGAACTGAACTGAATTTGTAGGATCGATGTTTTTCTCATAAAATCTGAACTTCTCTTGGCCCAGCTGTTTGAAAAAATTGGAAGAGTGTTTTGAGGCTCCCGGGAGACCTACGGCCTTCAATGCAGGAGTGTCTCTACCTTCAAACTGGGGACACACACCTATAAATGTGTATAGCACTGGGGCATCCGAACTATGCCTGTTCTCCATTCCATGACTCCTTATATTATGCCAACTAAAGGTGAGACTTTAATGGTCTTAATGGTACAGAATTATTACCTGAATATGTTCTAGACAGAAAAACAAAACCAACCCCCCCAAACCAAACCATACAAACCAAGACCCTGCAACAAAACCCTTCACATGTCTTGCTTCACACTACATCTTCTTCATTTGGAATAAATAAAAACGACACGGTGCTTTTTTCCACTTATGATCAAACATCTGTTTCTCTCAACTTGGACCTTGTCAAATCTCCTTGAACCCCTTCTACTCCCAGTGAAGAGGTTTTGAAAATGAAAGTTTGTGTTTGAACTCCATTACCAGGATAGAGGAACAATTGGCTTGGATGAATAGTAGGTTAAATGAACCTGAGATCCACACAGTGCTCAGCAGCACCCACAATCAGAAATGTTTATAGGGGATAACACACAGCCCTTAAAGGATTTACGTTGCTAATCACAATCAACAAGGAAAAACAAAAACAAAATGAAAACAAGACCACAACAAGAAACCAACCCACCAAACCTGCCATAAAAAAAGAACAGCCGATTCTATAAACAAAAAGCAGTATGGTCATCAACAACAGGCATGTCACACAGCTTGACTCTGCCTCTAGTGGCTTCCTATTGCTGTTTATGGTTTCAAGACTATGATAGGCCTCCTCCTGTCACAGGGCCCTGAGCCCCTGTGCGGTGCTGTAAAGACCCTGTCAGTAGGTGTCAGGGGATATCAGGGGGAAACCAGCAGGTGTCTATCATAAGCCTTAAAAGAGATTAAATACTCCACTCTGTGACTGCTACATTTTAATCTCTCCTCCCTGCTGGTTCTTATTTGTATAAGCTCTTCCATGGCTCCCCTGGAGTAGCACAGACATGACCTGGAATGACCATCCTGTCTTGGGATGAGAATTCAATTTCTAGGCTCAGTGAATCCTAGGCTGTTCCAACAGAAGGAACTGACAGTCTCTTATGGCTTCAAGTCTCACATTGGAAACTGCCAACCCTTAACCTGTCAATGGACGGATGGGAAAGACCTTTTGAATTCTCAGATTGGCATGAAATTTTGTGTGGATGTCTATGTGGGTCCTATGCCTGGAGTCTTCATTAGATCCTCAAAGAGTTTATGAACCCTCCCCAGCTTACAGACTAGCACCCTAGAGGAAAAGACAGTGGCTTTCGTGGCCTAGGTCTGGACTTTGCCTCTTATAGACATCTACTACTTTATTGAACAAAATATAATTAACAACAACCAAGAATCCTTGTTCCTCGCCTGCCGTCTTTTCTAGATGTGGGTCCTTCCTTCCCTATATCCTCTCCCTTCCTGACCATATTTGCCTGTCCTAGGGACCAGCATTTACACTCTGACTTAAGAGACACTCAGAGCTTTCTGTGGCATTTGGAGCAAGCCTCTGACGTGCTTGGTTCCATTGAGAAGGCTCTGTTATGGGGGCCTTGGGTGAGTTCCTTTACACTTTTATTCTCTTAGTCAAAGTTCACTGTATCAGTGTTGTAAGAGAAGCCCTCTTGAAGAGAACAATCAATCAGCCTTGAACGCGAAAGATCAATAAGTGCTTGATATATGTATGGGAAAAGCCAATCAATCATGGAAATATTGGTTTATGATTGCTTATTTCTCCTAATAGAGCTCATTTACCATATATTATCATTAGTAAAGATGTAAAATATGAATTCCTAAGCTGAGTAGATTGTATATTCCAAGATCAACACACACACACACACACACACACATACACATACACATTCTGGATTGGCCTACAAATTCTGAACTCCTAAAATTTTAGCTTTGGGAATTTTCTTTGAGATAGCTTAAGCCTTAAGAGACCTTGAGGGGTTTAGCTCAGCAAATTCCCATCTGCTGGAAGCGGAAAGCTGGGAAGAAGCATTGTTTACCAAAGACAGACATACCCATTTTTCAGCACAAACCATTCTGTGAAGAGATTTTTCCTGAAGGGGTAAGGAAATGGTTGGCTGGTTGGCTGTTGGTTTTGTGACGCCGGAAAAGATGGGAGCCTAGCACTTACCTAAAACCTTGAGTCATTTGGCAGCCTCTCCAGGCTATTTTACACTGTGGTTAAGGTTCTTGGTAATCAGTTTCTCTTTTTTCATTATTCAGAATTTTGGTCTATAGATCATAACACAAATGAGTCATTAAATTTGCTCCAATTGAGCCAGTTTTATTTATTGTTACGTTTCAGGGAGCTTGCTATCCTGATGATTGATGGACCTGCTTGTCTAAGGAGATAGGTGTTACAAAAAAAGGGGGGGAGAGCCTTGGAAAGTGGGTCAGCAAAAGCTGTTGGGGGCTCACAAGGACAAGTCCCCAAAGCCCGGGCCAGCTTAAGAACTGAGTACTCCGAGGAGACTGTGTGATCCACATGGAGGGCCTGGGAGCACTTGAGCGAGAGGGAGCATTCAGCCTCAAGTGGGAAGCTCGAGTCCTGAAGAGAGTGTGAATGAACACAGGACGGTGCAGTCAATGCCAGGGGGGTGTGTAGGGTCTGTGCACACCAGATGCTGTTGGTGATGGAAATGTGTGTGAAAAACTGTGTGGTGCAAGCAGAGGCCACAGAGAAATCATCGAGGGAGGGGTAAAGTGAGGCAGGTTTGTAAAGACTGGCAGGACCGTAGCAGACAACTTACACTTCACCTACAGAAGAAAGGGGAAAGGCAAGGTAAACATTTACAGATGGGAGGAAAGAAGGTGTGGGGTGCAGAACTCAGGAACAATAGAGGCAGCCCCGTTTGAGAGCTGATAGAATTGTGATACCATGTGAGACAGGCATATTAATATGTATTCCATAAACTGTGCAGCTCCCAGCTCCACCACTCTGTTTTGCTCTGACCGCAGTGCCAGCCTCAGGCACCGCAACACAATTTGGAAACAATGTGACGGAAATGTTTAATCTGCTCGGCCCATCTGTGCTGCGTATTTCTCCAGATCTCCCTGAGAGAGGCGCCTTGAATCTCCACATTGCCTTTAATATTCTCCTAAATCACCTCCCCACTGCACTTCAAGGGCCATTGCTACAATATCACAGGTTCATCTAAAGTGCAATGGGGAGGGGGGTCGGGAGGGAGGCACAGGCTGGGAGATTTTTTATTTTAAAATAATTTCCAGAGATCGTCTTTTCTGTTTCCTTAAAAAAAAAAAAAAAAGGAGAAGAGGAAGAAGAAGAAGAAGAAGAAGAAGAAGAAGAAGAAGAAGAAGAAGA
>JADRCH010000113.1:1205550-1248298 GCA_019843965.1 Rhynchomys soricoides
AAGAAGAAGAAGAAGAAGAAGAAGAAGAAGAAGAAGAAGAAGAAGAAAAGTCATTCTATTGTTGCCGTAAGGTTATTGAGGTTGTTTGGTGCAAAACAGGATAGGACAGAGTGGAATCATTCTCTAAAGAATTATATTTATTAATCTCCATTCTCTCAATTGGGCGTGGGAGGGGTGAGCAGCTGCTTGCGTTCTCATCTCTGTTTTGCACCTTGCTAAGATGAGGTGCTCATTAGGGGCTGTGGCTCTCCGTTCTCATGGCATTGAATTTGGGCTTGGTAGTTCTCAGAGCTAACTCTGCAGCTGCTTTGCCACAAACAAAGCAGTATACATTTAATCTCTGTCCAAAGTACCCTCGTCAGGAAAGGACACTTTATATTTTAAATTTGAGCATAAGCCTGTAGGTTTTCTCTCCTTTAAGCGCAGATACTGAGTGTTGGATTACCACTGCATTTTCACACCTGATTTCACCAAATTCAGCTTTTTGGGGCTAGAATGTGGGTTGGGAGAAAGAGGGGACAAGTCACTGTGTTTTAGACCCTAGATGAATGGGAGAGAGTTGCACATCACCAAGAAAATTAGGATTCCTTTTGCTTTGTGAATTAAAGAAATGAATAATTTAATCCTCAAGATTGTTCCGGCGAGGGAAAGGCAAACGTCCCAGTTGCAGGGGGCCCTACAGCTTGTCGGTGTGTTACATCATCTGCACACATAGGCGTTTCCATGACAACAGCTTATAGCTTCATTTCCTGGATCCCTCTAGGGGGTGTCACAGCCAGATCCACCTGCTTTTCACCCTACCCTCGGTGGGGTCATGGTAAGGTCGCCAGAATAAATGAACGCGGGTACTAATGATCTGTTTACTGCTGTTTATGCTTGGTGTGTGTCAGGGGCATGCACATTTAGAGAGCTCATTATGGCTGCAATTAGAATGCACCATCGCTAGATATTTAACTCCTTTTTCTTTTAAATTAGCATTTTAATAACATTCTTTGAGCAGAGAAACAAAATGACCATTTTTCACGGACAAACTTCTAGCTGTAGGTGCAACTTTAATGGCAAAGTTGCGAAGGGGAAAGAAGGGAGAGAGGGGGGGAAGGCCATTTTTACTGCTTTCACCTCTCCTCCCTACCAAAAGGATATTTTTATTTGCTTTCTAACACACTCAATTTCCTAAATTTGTTTTGAATCCAATTATTTTGGGTGGTTTAAAGTACCATGCTCTTGTTGGACGGAAATTAGCAGCGATTGAAATTAACTTTTTATGTGACCTGTGAAAGGGGCTAAAATAATTACAAGTGTAGAAGAAATCCTCCTTCCAAGAGACCCTAGCTGTAGGACTGGGCCGTGAGACCATTCTCAGAATATCTGAATATCTTCATACTGCAACCACAAGGACCTTTTTTTTTTTTTTCTTTAAGAAGGTGACTGCCATGATTGTTTCTGTGTTACTGTCTTTAGGATTATCATACAGAGCGTAAGTGGTGACAAACACACCATTATAAGCAGGATAAATAAGAATCAGATAGAAAGACAATAATATCAGGGTATGAATTACCATTTTAAAGAGGTCAGATGGCAGGAGCCTCCAAGAGCAGGGGAGTTGGAGCAGAGATGAAGCAATGCAGACAGAGACAGACTGGGTCAGGGTATTCTGGAGGCATAGCTTTTTAGGGACCAGCCAACACCCTCTCTAAGTGTTTACAGATGCTCTGTTTGTGTAAAGTGCAGTGAAAAATAACAATTTGAATGTTTCGATTATCTTTCCCAGTCCCTTCCATTTTCATTATTTATTTCCTATAAATCGGGACCTTGCTGCACATAATTCTGCAGACAAGGAGGTGGAGGGGACAGCCGATGTGAACGTGGAGATAGATGGCGGGTGCGTGCAAGATAGATGCTATGCGTTTATGAAAAGGGAAGGAGTCTGCGGTGAGCATCCACAAGGTAGAGCAGGCGAGCATGGGAACATTTACAGATGGAAAAGGTGTAAGGAAGACGGCGGGAACCGGCACAGAGAGCCTACCCTCCTGGAAAATCCATGTCCAAGTTCTGCCTAAGATGTCCCACGCTTGCCATGGCTCCTGTGAACCTCACAAGCCTTTCCATGACAACAGACAGGATTTCACAGCCAGAAGACTTGGGAGGTCAATAGTTGAGAAACAAGAGTTAGAAAGACAGAGCCTTATCCACAGCAAAACAATCCCAGAAGCCCCCCCTCTACACTAGACACACACACACACACACACACCACAGAAGAAAAGAATTAAGATGCAGCAGAAAAAAAAAGAACCTTCCTAAAAATGCAAGTTTAAAATGTTTATGCTCTCGCCTCAGCCTAGTTGCACCTTAGAATCTGCCATTTCATAAATAAAATACGGATGGCACAGACTATAATTTGGTGATAGCTACCCCAGGACATATCTAGATGCACTTCTGTTATTTTAATTAAATACTGCATTATGGTTTGTGACAACTCCATAGCTACGGCGTAAATGAATTCCGAATTAAAGTGTTACTTAGGCATCCAGTCATTTTTGTTTCAGTTCTCAGTTTTACAAAGCAAATAGCTATAAAATCAAGATGTTCATTCATTTACAGATGGGGGAGGATTGTTGTTGCTGTTTCCCCCCCTTAATCCTCATGCATGAAAGGAATCTGGCTCCCGACACTCTCAGCTTATGAGCCACCTCACAAAGAAGAACACATCCTCTCGACTAGAATGTGAAATGCTGAATATTAATTGCTGGTATTATGCTTATCTTTGCAGTCGAGCCCTGTCTTTTAACAATCATCCCAGTGGGCTGCAGGCTTGAACTGCCAGGAGAGTCTCCTCCTTAGCTGAGTGGTCAGGAACCTATTTGGTTTCATTTTCTTGAAAAAGAAATCGCAAAGTTCATGAAAGCTCCGTGGAAGTTTCAGGATTTGGAACTCCTCCCAAACATAGTGTATTAGTAAGGACAGAGAAACCCCTGTGTCTTTATGCAAAAAAAGTGCATCTCTAATAAAAAAAAATCTTTTAAATTTAAATATATTACCATCCCCTAAATGAACTGGAGATATAATTTGATATCACCAATTTGTTATAGTTTAAATGTCACTTAATTGGTAAATTATGAGAAAAGTTTGAAATTTTCTCATTTATCAGAGTCTCACTCAAAATACAGTAGGGCAAAAGGATTCTTTTTCTTTTTCTTTTTTTTTGTCTCAAACCTGAGGATTTAATTGTCATTAATATGTCCTGTCACATGAAAAATTTTAAAATAGCTAGCTTTCTGAAGACATTGTCTATTATTTCTGGTCAGAGAATCAATACAATCTTTTAATTAGTATTAATTATCTATGTCCACGGATGTCAGCAACTTCTTGATTTCTGTATTCTCATGATGGTCCCTGACCTCCCGTAATGAATCTTCCAACTTTGACAGAAATTACAGCTCTGTATTTTTGCAACGAGACTATAATGTGCTTCAGTATTTTCCAAGTTTGGTTGGAATCCTGAATCTGTACGATATCAAGAATCCCTAGCAGGAGAGGCCGAGGGAGGCTGAATTCCTTCTGAAAACGTAATTACACAGAAACAAAGCTTTTGCGACTCCTTTTAAATAGGGCACATCACTGAAATGTCATCTAGCCTCTCTGGCAGATCAGTGAGGAGTTTATTACTAAATCTCTGTCTACTAGACATGTAGCTGACTCTGGAGGAGCTGCTTGTTATAGGACTGGCGGCAGGAAATGGAGGGAATGTCACAGTTAAAGACACAAATTTTCCCTGTAATATATTCGAATGGAAACCTCTGAATCCAATACTACATGGGCATATCTAATAAATTCACAATATTTCAGTCTCAACAGCCTTCGCCGGTTAGTTTTAAAGATTTATGTGGTAAAAAATTACTCGGTGATGAATATGGTTTACTCTGTGCAGTATTGGAGGTGTAAGGAATTAAACTACCGTCTTTAACAGTGAATTTATTATTACCTCTGTCAAAAGACGAAGCCTTTAACAGCATTTGTTATAAATTCACTGCAAAATAAATGGCTGGCTTTTTTTTTTTTTTTTCTTTTTCTGGAGTCTGGGAAGCATTGGGTGATTCTAAGCATGAACCTAACCCCTTCATGGCTTATGCGGTTCTTTGTAAACATCTGGTGTGGGACTTTCTACCTGACTCTGGTGTGGGTGTGTGTGTGTGTGTGTGTGTGTGTGTTTTGAAAGTGAAGGACAACAGTTTAGAAATAAGGAGATTAAAGAGAAAACCACAGTTGTATTCTCTCTCTCTTAAAGGGTTTTTTATAATAAAGAGCCAGGATTCAATGGGACAGGGTTGTCTGTCCTGCCATTGGGCCCCTTGCTTGCACGCAGGCTTATGTGCATGCATATGCACGCACACAGACACCCTTTCCCTTTTGTCCTCTCTTGGAATGGGTATCCCCTCATTTATAAAAATTACCTGGAAGGAATGAGGCTGCCAGGGTTTGTTCTAGACGATTGGTTCCTGTCTGGGGGAAAGGAATGGCCTCTACTGAATTTGACCGGTGTATGACCGTTGCCTTCCAGCTGACCCCAAATCCCATTCGAATCCTCCTAACTCCAGCCTCCCATAGGGATTATTAATGAGAGAAAATACCACCATCATCATCATCTTCGTCATCACAGCACGGTGTTGACCTGCTTGTTAACATGAAATGGGGTGGTGGGGACACCTTCTGCGTTTCCCCCATACCATTATAAATAAAAAAAGATATCCTCTGATGGTCTACCCCTGCCTACCCCTTTGGTTAGGTCAGAGGTGAATAACAGTTCTTTGACAGGCATTGATCAGTTTCATCACGCTGTTTGGGCAGTCTGTGCCCCAGGCCTATATTTCCCCACTTACGACTCCCAAATTACCTCCCAAATAACCTTAGCCCATCCCCCACTCAGTCAAGCAGAGGGTACAACGCCTGAGGAAGTCCTAAATGGACACTAGATGTCACCAAACACCTCCTTTCCCTCAGAGCCCTGAAATTAAAAATAAATAAATAAATAAATAAATCCTTTAAAGCAATCAAAGGGATTAACTTAGTGGTTTTTATGAGCGGTCTTGTCACGTTCAACTAAACACACCTAAAAGAGGAAGTATCGTTGCATGTTCTCTCTCTCTCTCTCATAATAAACAGATTTTTTTTTTTTTTTTTTTTTTTTTAAGAAAGGAAGGAAGGGCCCGAGGGAAGAGAAAGGTCTATATTCTTAAGTAGTCCTTTGAGAAGGTAAGGGGGAAAACCCTCTGGGTTTTTAAAATCGCATTACAACAGGCATTATGTTAACACAGCCCAGGTGTGCCTGGCCAGGCCCCGCTGCATTCAGGCGGCTGGAGCCAGAGACAGCTGTTCTATCTCAGGTGACAAAATGAGTCTATCCTCGTTCATATAAAGTCCATCTACCCACACGAAGTGCCTCATGATAAACAGTTTCCACCAGCTAAGAAGTCAGCCCAAAGACTGGCACAGTGGAGCCATGGAAAGACCTTCCTGTCCTAAACCCTAAGGAATGACCAACTTGTTGCTCCAATGCTGATTTCCAAGGAAATAAGACCCTGGATGGGGCCTTCGAGGTAGCTAACACCCATTGGTGCAGGACACAGCCCAAGCTCAAGATGCATCCTTCTGGCTCAGTTTACCTACTTATGGGGTAAGGGGTAGGTGGTTCTTCTTTCCAGTTAACTGAGTTTCTCTTTTTTGTTTTTTGAGACAGTCTCAATATATGTCCCTGACTGGCCCAGAACTTGCTATGTAGACCAGGCTGCTTCTGACTCAACAGACATCTGCCTGCTTCCGTCTCAGCGTGCAGGGATTAAAGGCGTGTGGCTCCACACCCTACAAAGTTTCTCTCTCTCTCTTATTTGCTGGATGGCTCATATTACTGCTATAAATTACTTCTGGAACTGGAGGCTGATTTTTTTTCCCCAATGGCTATTCAGTTATGTGGTATCTCCGACAGTAGAAGCACCTATGTTATTTAGAAGGAATGTTTTCTAGGGGAAAATCTTGCTGTCTGGAAGCCCTGACAGGAAACGTGTGACTTCTCTTACCCAATTAGAGGCATTTTACTCATCCTTTTGAGAGGCCATAGTGCCCCTGGATTCCAGAGGGCCTTGCAGCCCTCAGATACAAGGAGCTAAGCCAGGGCATGGTGTCCTCTCACCGAGAGTGATTCAGCACCTGCCCTGTCATGCATGGTGCTCAGACAGAATGGATTTTTGGAGTACACCTGTTGTTGAACCCCTGCCAGGTACTGATGGCCACTAACCCCCAAATCACTTTCCCCCCTGCTGTTGATGCTTGGAATGTCCAACAGGACCGAGCGGCAGCCGCTGTGTATTTCAAACCCAGCAGATGGATTTTTATATTAGCTCCTATTTCATGTTCAGGCAGAGCGACCGCCACACTAAAACCACACAGCCTCAGTGCCGCCGAGTTTGCTTCTGTGAGATTAATTCTGTGAAATTAATTGGGACAAGATTGAAAAGGAAATTAAAATGCAGCTGAGTGAACAGGCTTCTCAAACACCTTTTCCCTGCTCTGTTCAAACTTGAATTCTGCAGTGGTCGTTGGCATCGTGGGAAGTAATTTACGAGAGGCAGGCTCTCAGGAGTGATCCGTTACGTATGAGGAGACCTGCACCAGCGCCACAATCTGGAGCCCCTGAGAAGCGCTAACCGCCCTGCCGTGGCTTGAGCCTTGTTCTGGCTCCTCCAGGGGGAGGGAGGGAGGCTCTTATCAGAAAAAGCCCCTCAGAAATCTCTGGGCCCAAAAGGAGTGCAGGAGCATTCGCTGGCTGTTTACATCCGCTTCGTTATTAAAATCTTTCTCTAATATATTTTAAGATCCGAATTAGAAGTCAGGTTAGAGTTAAGTGGGCAGGAAGCTGCATGGGGCCTTGGAATGTTTGGATGTGCTGAGGGGCCGTCAGCGGGAGGGCTGTCTGCTGGCTGTGTCCTTGTGATGCTCCTGAGATGGATACATGGCTCAGGCCTCTTCTGGAAGAGAGCTTCGGAGACTTTCTGGTGTCAGTGATGATATTTCTAAACCACAAAGACACAGCGGATTTCCACATAGGCCTCTTTACTGGGTAGGGAGTGTTTTTACCTACATGAGAGAGCTTTACTTTGTGGTTCAACCGCTGGAGCTTTGGTGGAGTTCTTGGCGTATGAACCACTTTTCTCATTTAAAAAAAAAAAAAAAAGGAATTAAATTTATTTGTGTGTGTGTGTGTGTGCGCGTGTGTGCGTGTGCCATAGCTTGTGTGTGTGCATGTGCCAACAGGAAAGCATGAGGAGCTCAGAGGACAACTTCTTCCTGCCATGTGGATCCCAGGGATGGAAAACTCAAGGGGCAGGCTTGGTGGCAAGCGTCTTCACCCACGAAGTCATATTGCTGGCCCTCATTTTGCTCTACTGTATCAATGATTTATTGAGATCACAAGGAAATGTCCAACACAGTGTAGTGTTAGTGGATGGGAAAGAAGAATGTAGGCGTTGTTATTACTTAAGGGCTACACACAGCTTCACATACATCCTCTGATCACAACCCTAGGAAGGGAAACTATTTTACTTTCTACAGATAGGGGCATTAAAGGATGAAAGTTTAAGTAACTTTTTTCAAGGTTACACAAATAACCTACCTGAGAACAGGACAGGTGGTAGGCTGTTTGGATAACCATGGAATGTATGTACCTATCTATGCATCTAGGTATGTACCTATCTATGCATCTAGGTATGTACCTATCTATGCATCTAGGTATGTATCTATGTATCCATCTAGTATGTATCTATGTATCCATCTAGGTATGTATCTATGTATCTATGTATGTATGTATCTACCATGTACCATATATAATGTAAATATATATATACATATATATGTATGGATTACAGAGATGGAGATATGGGTCAATGGTTAAGACCACTGCCTACCATTCCAGAGGATCCAGTTTCAATTTCCAGCACCCACATGGTGACTCACAACCATCTGTCACTCCAGTTCCAGGGGGTCCAAAGCCCTCTCCTGGCCACTGAAGGCACAGACATATGTACAGACAACATACCAACAACACATGTTAAAACAAACAAACATGCAAACAAACAGCCCGGATCCCAGCAAGGAGCAGCAGGAGCCCAGGGTTCAAAGCTGACATCTTCCCCTTTCTCTGTTCATCTCACTTCCCTGCCTTCAGTCTTCTTCTTCCAGACTCTCTCCTTGCAGCCTTTTCTTTCCTCTCTTTTTTTTCTGAGACAGGGTCCCTTTATTATGTAGACCAGGCTGGTCTCAAAATCACAGAAATCGGCATGCCTCTGCCTCCCCAGTGATTCTTTAATAAAGAGCTATGGATTTAACCTGGTAGTAGAATATCCAGGGCCTAGCATGCATAAGGCCCTGGATTTGATCCTTAGCCTGTAAGTTTTACTTTGAGAGGGGTAAACCAGTTGTATCTATGGGAGTGAAGACAAAACAGGTAGCAGTTGGAATGCTTGTCGTTCAAATGGAGCAAGTAATTAAAGCCAAGATAGAGGACCGTGTGGATCTCTCAAGCAGCTTTGCAACATCAGGCCCACTGTGTTTAGAGTGGAAATATCTAGGGTGGGAGAAACAACTCCCTCATTTTACAGGTGAGGAAATAAGTCCATGGAGCTGAGCTGAACAGCTGTGTCATACATACCGAAGGGAAACTTGCTCAGCCAAGGGGTTACTGGCCTTTGAAGAAATATGGAGTACTCCAGACACCATTCTCTTGGACTAAACTCAGTGTGGCTCAGTTTGTTCTCTTGCTCCAGGTAAGAAAGGCAGGTTTATTCCAACAAAGGAAGTCAGGTGGGACTGAGATAGGATGAAACTAAGAGACAATTCTAGAGATCAGGAGATGGCTGATGGTATCAGAATCTCCTTTTCTATCTGTATGAATTGGTTCAATTGTGGTTTTTTTTTAGGGACAAATAGGAAGGGAGGTCTTTCAAGGTTCCTTTTTGTCCAAGGGCTCTGATTCAGTTAGGTAACAGAATCAAGGTAAATCCAATCCCAGATGCTCCCCAAGCTGACGTTAAACAGAATGAAGCTTGCAAAAGGAATGTTTCTTGAACTACAACCTTCTCATTTCCTCCTCTGATTTGCAGGGATTAGCAATATGAGGAAGGGAGGCACCTGGTATAGTTTAGGGGGCAGAAATACTGATAGACTTAGAACCTTCCGGAACAGTGGAGAAAGAAGCTGATAGAATTAAGGCAGCGAGGCATTTTCGCCAAATTAAACTCTGATGCATTAGCATGTAGTCATGGAGGAGGGGAACGGACAGAGGTTGATTTTAAAAGACCAGTCTAACGTTCTTAGGCATCTCATATAAATACCACAGCCATGGTAACCACACACCACTCCATATTTCGGGACAGGTCACTGCACAGCCCCTTAGATCTAACTGGAGGGAAAGGACCCCCAGTGAGAAGCCATTAACAAAGGCAAAAGACATGTAAAACAAACAAAATAATCATGAGGGAGAGAAGGCCAGCCGCCAGTCTGGCTCTGCAGTACCCCCTCCTGCTGCAGGCACCTCTAGACAATGTAAACAGTTAATTTGTTCACCTGCAGGCTCTGGGCAAACAGAGGTCTGGTCACACCTGAGTGGATAACTCGATTACCCCGTAATGCCAGCACGGTAATGTACACAAATTCTATTACACAGCAAACCTTGCTTTCGGGCATTTGAAATACCAATCAGGCCAGTGTCCACTCCCTTCCTTGCTTCCAATTTATTCTTGGTGTATTGGAGCTGCACCGAAATTGTGGTAGGGTGGTGCTGAGTTAGAGTCGCAGGAGAAATCACTAGAACATCACAGTCTCATCCAGCAGGGCCTGCAAAGCGCTTAGCTTCCTGCAAAGGGCTGGGCCTAAATTCATTTATTGTTTAAAGGAGCCTGGTTCATTGGAACCACTGGAAGATATCTGGAGTTAGACTTAGTCTCTTTCTTTTTTTCTTTCTTTTTTTCCATTTTATTTTATTGTTTTACATTTTGTATTTTATTACATTTTATTTATTTATTATAGTTTTATTCACTAATTTACTATGTGTGTATGCTATAATGCACCTGTGGAGGTCAGAGGACAACTTTCAGGAGTCAGTCCTTTCCTTCCACATTGTCTCTGGGACTGAACTCAGGTCTTTTGTCTTGGCAGCAAGTATCTTTACCCACTGAGCCATTTCACCTGCTGCTTGGTCTTTTGTAAAGGAGCTCATGGTATATCTCAAGCACAAACAGACCCTTGGTATAAGTAGTACCAGTCACCGGATAAGAGAACCAGCAAATGTGATGTTCATAACACAGTGGGTTTTTCCTTTTTCTCCATGGTGTGCATATTCTCACCAATTAAAGAGCAAATTATGCTATTTCAAAACTACATTTGTAGATTTTGACAGGCTGCATAGAGAATGGCCTCTGTGACAAATTCTCTTAGGAATAAAACATGTTGTCTTAGTCTAGCTGTATAATATGTGTGATCTTTTATGTTGGTTTGTTTACAGGATGATGATCAATAATTCCCTCAAACTGTAACCCGTGACTCCAGAAAATTCTTTAATGATAGACAGGCAATAGTCTATCTCTTAAAAAGAAAACGCCCTGTTGTTTTATGATGAACAATAGCATGTGTTAGCTGAGTCTAGGGCTGGCTTATGCTTGAAGAGGAGAATAAAGTTAGCTAGGCTGTGTGTGATTGGGTTCAGTAGGTTGGCCTTATCAGCACTGGTTCAAACCAATTGAGCTAACAGATTCTGACTCCTCCTCCCACAGATAATTATATTATCATCTCATTTATCTATAAATGACATAAAAATCTAGTGTACCTAGCCAGAATGTTTTCAATAGTATTATATGGTAATAAATTATGCACATAGTGTGACCTTTATATATCATAAGTTCTCAGAAAACATCTAATTTTGACTGGCATAATTTTAGTATTGTATCTACTTCATTATATATATTTAAATTTGCTTCAGTGTATCTTTAAATTTGAAAAATGATTCCTGAGCTTCTATTTTTAATTTAAAAAATTTCCAAACAATTATACATTTAAGGGGATTTTGATCTGTGTGTAAGGAGAGCCATGTAACATACAGAGAGAGGTGGAGTAGCATAGGACTATCCTGTTTATGCTGAGTATACCAACAGGAGTGAGAACATAGCTTTGGACCCAAGCCCTATATTCTACGTCTTTACCTTGCTCAGAATGTGGATGAGGTCACCCCGTTGAAAGGACAGTTCATCTGGCTGGTCACCATGGCAATCCCACAGGCCCTGGTAATAATCAGCATAGTCCACTGATCAAAGAGAAGAGAAAGGAAAGAGAAAAGGAATCAGTTTGGCTGCAAATGGAACCAGGGTTCTGATACAGCCTACAGGAAACTTAAGATTCAGGGGGCCCCAGATGACAAACGCTAAGAGCAAAGGACTATGGGAGGACAAGATCATTAACTCACATAAAATATTTACAGATCACCCCTAGTAGGAATGCTACTCAACAATATGGTAATAGATGTATTTATTAATAGAAGAAAACCAGGCACATAATTTCTCAGTTGGTTTGCAAACAAGCAAGCACAAAGATGTTTCCCACTAGATTTCGTGATCCAGGGCATCCAAACACCGGAGTGCATCTCTTCTTTATGCATCTGAGGGAACAGATCCTTCTGCCTATCCACAAGAGAGGCTGAGTCAGCCAGCATTCTTCTGCATCACGCCTCACATTTTGGCCTCCTCTGTTACCCAGGAGCTTCATCCCAGGTACCTTATGAGGTAGTCACCAATAAATACTGAAACGAATAGCCCAGTCTTTAAGTGGAGCCATGGGGGTGTCTCATCCATTACAACTAAATTCTGGGTGGGCTGGCCTTTTTCCAGCATCTCATTTGTAGACCCTGAACATGTCTGCCAAGATTTATCAGCAAGCCCCTGGGGAACAGAAACCAAACTGATCTGCATTAAAAATGAAAGCAACTGAAGACACCAAACCAAGCTTTAGACAGCACAGGAGAGATTTACTGGGCTCCTCAGCCAGACTAGATGGCAGTGATGCCACAGGACAGCCATCGATTCTTAACAATGAAGAATTCGTATTGATCTATTTCTACCCGGAAAGGTTAAACACCATTGTACACAGTGGGCAAACATGTGGGGGTTTGAATGGCGGAGAGCTAATGCCCACTGGACCAGGGACACTTGGAGTTTCTTAGAATATTCCATATCAGAGCCGTGAGCCAAGCACCTGCCAAAGGTGAAATTTGATGGATGGGACTCAGGAGTCCTGAGATGTAGTTAAAAACCCGTGTGATTTTTAGCTAGGAGGCTGATGCAGGAGGATCATGAATTCTAAGCCAGCCTGGGTTTCACTGTGACACTGTCTTGAAATATGGAGTGAAAAAAATTGTGTGACTTCCAGGAACTCTGTCTCACTGATTACTACTTGGTCTGAATTTGTTTGGAGTCTCTCACGAGCACCCATGGTTCTAAGACTGCTCTTGACGGCAACAGATGGGGTGCAAATGGTCAGTGAGGCACCACAGAGGACCTGGCTGTGCTCGCTCCCTCCCTAGTTTGTTCCTAACTTATGAATAATTCAAATTACAGAGGCACAGTGGAACAGATCCCTGTATGTCTTTGTAAAAGACTCTTATTAGGCATCTTAAAGCGCACAAAAGCAGAGGAGAGATTGGCTCATTTGCGTAAGAGCAGATTGCAAACAGAAATAAAAATGTCAACCATAGAGACCGGGGCGTGTTTTCTTTACACAGAATTGTCTGTCTCTGCAGCAGACAATAGAGGGCAGCATACAAAGTAACTGCCAAGGAAACCTTCTGCCATCGACGGAAGAACACGTTGGGAAGAAAAATATATTGGGAGAAAAACGCTAACTGTTGAAAAGAGAAAGCATATATTTTGGGGGGACATCAGTGCATGAAATGATAGAGAAATATCAACCTTAAAAAGTGATAAAGTGATGGTGGTTTCCCCAGAGGCTATGTTATACATTCTCAGTTGTAAGGGAGTTTATAAATCATCCCGAGAGTTTGACTAGGTCTAGGAATGAGAAGCCACTTGACATCAATATTCTTTGTGGATTTGTAGATGGCAGAGAAAAAATTATTTTTATAAAAACAGATTTCAAAACCCCAATTTGGCTATTTATGAATGGTGGGAAGACTGGCAGAGCTACCTTGGCACTCTCTGGCCTGGTGCAGAGAGTTTGAGTTTCTGATCCTCACAGTGTGCTTGGCTGTGAGACAGCTCCTGAGGTACTTTTTGGATAAATATGAGACCCCTGCCTGACTTGATAATGGTGGAGGAGGGCACCTGGGGAAAGACCCAAGCTAAAGACACATTGTAAACCAGACACAGTGGTTCACACCTATAATCCCAGCAATCAGAAGGCTCAGGCAGGAGGACTGCTTTGAGTTTGAGGCTGAGTGGACTATAAGGTGAGTTCAAGACTAGCCTGGGCTATATGGTGAGAGAGACTTTGTCTCAAAAAACAGGGAGCGGGGGTGCAAGGAGACAGGGAGGCAGATTTAATCAACCATAGACATGAGCCTTCTAAGACACAAAGAATATAGAAAGGCCTTTGGTGTTCAGGAACCCAGGAGACAGCCCAAGCTTAAGGGCCATGACAAACAACTCTGAGAAGTTAAGCAGAACGATAGGGCTAAAACTGGGGAACACAGTCAACCCGCTGTCCACAGAGTGTCTTGGTATTAAGGAGACCAATGGGGGAGTCATTCTTTAGCTGGATAAGGTTGGACCCTCATAGCATAAGATCCTTGTTTAACTTATGAGATTCATATCTATGCATATGTGTGCAGGCAACTGCATGAATTCATTCCTCGGCATCCATCAAGCCTGTGCATAATAACACTTAACTAAACACCAGGGGCTGTGCTAGATACTGGGGATTCCATATTGGTCACACACAATCCCTGCTCTCAAGGCTACCCTCTAGCTGGGGAGGTGCTGTGGACCAGAGTTATACCAGTACTCAGGACTGGGAAGACCGAGGATGTAAGCTATGTGTAATAGGGAGCTTAGCAGAGGCTTAGTGGTCAGGGGAGGATTCTCTGAGGCTTCGGCTCTCTACAAAAGCCTGACCTGCCTGGGAGGAGGCAAGGCTGCGCAAGACTCCACTCTTGAAGCTTGGCCTTAGGAAGGGCCTGAAGGCCTGCAGGTTTGCATCATGAGTTTCAGCTGTGCCCTAAACTAGGCTTGCTTATACTCAGACTGGATAATGAAGACAGATACTGGTTCCCATAGGGCAGTGAACGGTTTGCCTCTGTGGACTAGATTTTGGCTTAGGTTTCCACCATGCCGGCAACAGCCTAAGTCAGAAATGATGCAATCTTCTGACCAGTTAATTAATTCAAAACATCCTCATTCTCATTTTGAGGACATTATTCCATCTAATTATTTTTTTTTTTCTAGTCTGTCCATTTGGAAGGAAAGACAAAAGAATAAAAGCTTAATGCTAGCATTTCTCAACGTCTCTCAAAAAAAAAAAAGTAACTCTACACTAAATAAAGCCTGGTAATTCAAAAGTAAAAGCTCTAATATATTCAGCATAAAACAGACAGAGGACCTAGAGCAATAATGACAACACTAATAACTAAAACAGTTACAACAACTAACGACAATCACAATGATCGGGAAGCCAATGGCTATGATCACTGCATTTAAATTGCTAGCAGAGCCGCGAAGGAGGGTTTCTAGAAAAGTGGGGCTGGGGTGGGGTGGGAGTAGGAGTGTCTTACTCTTTCTAATCCCATGTGAGGGAGGCCAAGCTTCAAGTGAGCAAAGCGTCACAAAGAAGAGCAACTGACAAGTGTTTTTCTCGTTTCCAGGTGGTTGTTAGGAATCATACATCATTCCACACAAGGTTCTTTGTGACCAGGATAGGCATTTTTCCTTTTATGGAGTCCAGGCTGGTGTTACTGGTGACAGAATCAATGGAAGCACCTAGTAAAAGGACCAGGACACCTATCTAGTTTTCCTTGTCTTCAGGGACAACAGAAGATGACTTTTCTCCGAGAGCTCAGTTCTTTAAGGGCATTGGGTAGCTTCAGAATTCAAGCTGTGACCAGGGAAAAGATGCTAAAGGCAGGCCAATGTGGTGTTTACATTTTCTTGATGAGTAAAGAGGCCTTGCCAATGAGGTCTGGCATTAGGCACAGCTGTTTAAATTAGGGACACCAGACAAAGCCTTGAAAACAAACCTACCACAGTAGGGCCCAGTAAGAGTTGGACCAACTCTGTAAACAGTGGCTTGGAATGATCTAGTCTAAGCCAAGCCAGGAGGGGCTGCCATGTTTAGTATACGCAAAGAAGACACCCACTGCTACCTTATTAACAGTTTCAGAAATATGAAGAAACTTGCCAGGCCACTCACTGTGACACCAGAGCAGGAAGAATTTTTTTTTTTTGCTCATTTTCCATACCATTTGCTTATGTTCAAGCCCATTTCATCTTGACTTGTGAAATTACTATGCCCCTTAATTTTGTAAGTATGATTTATGTATGGAGAACAATCACAGGTCCTGATTCTCACCTCATCGGTTCCTCTTATTGGGTTAAAATGTTATCAGGTGATGCTCAACTCGGGGTTGTTCCAGGTAAAACAGATGACAAAAGCTACAGGAGCCCGTGTCCTTGCTTTTGTTTGGTGTAGGAGTTTTCGGTCAGTGGGCACCACAGTGGGCCAATAGAGGGTCTCCAGGATGAAAAGCCTATGAAAGACCACTCTTCTGCTCTTCTGATGTGACTCGATGATTATAAGACCAAGCCTGGTTTGCCCATAATCAGACAGAGACAGAAAGACAGAAAGACAGAGACACACAGACACACAGACACACAGACACACAGACACACACACACAGACACACACAGAGAGAGAGAGAGAGAGAGAGAGAGAGAGAGAGAGGAGAGACAGAAAGACAGACACACACATACACAAAGACACACAGAGAGACACAAGAGAGAGACAGAGACACACAGAGACAGATAGAGACAGAGAAATGAACAGAGGAACACAGAGAGAGACAGACAGACACACAGAGAAAAACAAATAGACAGAGACACATAGAGAGACAGAGAGAAGGACAGACAGAGAAACACACACAAGAGACACAAGAGAGAGACAGAGACACACACAGAGACAGAGACACAAAGAGGGACAGAGAGACAAAGACAGACAAATAGAAACACACGGAGACAGAGAGAGACATAGACACAGACACACACACATACACACACACATACACACACACACACAGAGCCCCATTCCAAGACCTTCTTTGGCCAGTGACTTTATGTGTCTAAGAGTGACTTGTCACTATAACATGGCACACCCAAGCAAATTTTTATACAAACAGCTCACAGTGAGTCTTGCTTTGGGCTACCTGGAAGTTTCTCCCAGCAAAGCAGGAAAATATGAGCTCAGCACCTTCAGTGTTAGATCCACTGTGGGACTGCCAAGCTGGAATTTAGGGAAAATCTAAGGTGTTGAAGAGTCACTCATTAAAGTAACCATGTTACTAACAGTCATGCCGTAAAGCCAGCTCTTTATAGATTGGGCAATCAATACTACAAGGCTGTGATAGATTTTCTAGGTAACAGAATAAAATAAAAGAAATTGCATCTTACAGGGTCATTAACACTCAATAAGGATAAACTGAATTCTGTTCCTCTCTCCCTTTTCAGATAAGATCTGGAGGTGGGCTTGAAAAATGTTAGCAGTTCTGTCAGAGAAAGTGCAGCATCAAGTGACAGGGTCTGTGGGATAGAGGAGTCCTCAGATGTGTCAGCCACAGCACCTTAGGGGGAAAGACAGCCCGGACAGGCCTTTCCTTCCCAAACACATATCACCTGAGAAAGACTAAAAGATGCAAACGTACATAGCTCATACATGACCTAAGAATTCCCAGCCTTTTAAATGCCTTCATTCAGGCTTCATTCTTGGCCCTTCCCCCAGATCTCTATATTTTGTTGTTATAAAACTCAGAGCTGACGTTAGGAAGTTACATATGTGCTGCAGTTTCTATAGCTCCTTTGGAGAAAAGGCACTATATAAATTCAATAAATAAATAAGTAAACACGAATAATAAAAATCACTGCCTCAGATTCTGCAGAGAGAGCGAAAAGTCCTCCTGTTTTTTAATCAGCAGTCACCAATCATTATAACTGGTGGGAAGTACAAGCCTCGGAAGCGTATTTAGAGCTAGCCTCATGCTAACGACACCTATTTGGGAGGCAGAACATATGAGGAACAAAAGACTTCTTTTTAAAAAGAAATCCTAATTGAATTATACCTGTTGGGATAGCTAAAAATAATCTCCGTTCCCTCCCAGATAGAACGGGGGCGGGACAGGCAGGAGAAAATGAGAGGAGGGAGGAGTCTGGGAGGGAAAGCTAGACTTTGCCAGGACACTGACACTTCCTGAATGGAGTTTAATACGATGTTGGCCACAGGAAGCTTCTGGTTAGCCCACCCAAGGGGGCTATGTTGAGGGTGTTTCTTCCTATGCTGGTGATAGAATTTGGTAGAGAAAAGCCTTATTTGGGACATGCTAGGTCAGAAGAGATTTTCTGCTGGGCTTCTGCATGGCAAGTAAAAAACAATAGAAATTAGGTTTCAGGGCTGGAGAGAGAGAGAGAGAGATCGGCCATTAAAGGCTAAGGCTCACCACCAACACTCCAGAAAATCAGCTGTAGTGGACTTAATGTCATGGGCTAATAATCATCAGGAGCTAACAACATCCAACATGCTAACAGCATCCAAGGATGCTAGCAAGCATCCTTGCGGGAGCTTACACATCCCGCATCCCGAGTGCTTTGGTATCATGACCTCTGACTGTGTTCCCTCTTCCCAGGGAGACCTTGGATCTTTGCAAACCTGAGTCTTTCACTAGCCCTTTAAGAGTCATTTCCTGGAGGAATGGGAAGATGGCTCAGCGGGGAAAAGCACTTGTCTAGCCAGCACGAAGACCTAGGTTTTAATCACCAGAGTCCATGTAAAAGCCAGGAGAGGTTACATGTCTGTGATCCCAGTGCTTCCATGACAAGGTGGGAGACAAGAGACTAAAGAATCCTGGGTAGCAGGTCATGGGCCAGCAGGCCAGGCGACCAGTGTAGGGCCAAAACAACAAAAAGACCCTGCCCTCGCCACACAAAGTAGAAGGCTAGGACCAAGACCAAGACCAGAGATGGTTTTCTCTCTCTCACGCATGCTCTCACACTCTCACGCACACACGCACGCACGCACGTACGCATGCACGCATGTGCGCTTATTTCCTCCAGAGACTGGAAAGGGAAAAGAGGATTTTCTAGATGACTATGAATGAGAGGAAAAGTCAAAAGCAAAGGAGGTAGGCAGGAGGAGAATGAGCAAAGGGCCAGAGAAACCGAGAGCAGGGAGGGAAACCGGGAAAGAACTCCTAAGCTTAAGAATTTCATAGACTCTTAAGGAAAAATCTGCTCATATCTAAATCATTCTTGAGTCCGACTCTGCTGATAGAATGAATGTCCTTGAGGTGACCCAAGCAAAGTGCAACACTCCTTCACTGACAATGAAGGAGTGAGTCCTTGGTCCACTTAAGGAGTCTTCCAAGCGCATCTGACCTTAGGCGGGATGGGCTCACTAAGAGCCTGAAGCACAGCTAACAGTCCGGGATGAATAAGATGTAATTTTGTATTCAACAAACCTGTTACATATTCATTTCCAAATGCGCCTGGAATCAAACCAGCCCATCAGAGGTCAGCATCCCCCCCATTGTTCTACCCTTCACCCCAGGCTCACTTTTCAGATCTGACACATTTCTATTCCCCTCTCAACTCGCCATCTCCGGGCCTCTCAGAGAGGAGACATTTCCATTCTCAATCCTCTGATCTCCAATGAGACAATTCTATTTTCACTGCACTGATTTAAGAAATACTGATAGGAAAAAAAAAAAGAAATCTGATTTGGCTTCCCACCTTCTGAAGACAAATCTTGGCTGTGCTAGGACATTGGTTAAAGTGATTGGGCGTCTGCTATTAAATGCTAAGGCACTTCTCTATCCAGTCACTGTATTTTGGGCTTTTAGGATCATGTACTAGGACCAGTAACCATAGTGCGTTCTCAAACCGGAAGCCCCATTGTTCCCCCCAGTATTGTGTGACTGTCTTATACCTCGTCGCCGATGAGCACCACATGCGTCCTCTTCTAGATCATCTTCATCTGAGGGGACAAACGATCAGGATTAGCATCTGTATGTGTGGGGTGCCGGTCTTCATGCTCTTTCTTTTGAGGGGGGTCACCTTTCTCTGAGCTCACTGATTCCCTCTTCTTTCTTGTGTTTCAAAGTAGGGTCTTGCTATGGAGCCCAGGCTGGCTTTGAACTCCTGATCCCTCTACCTTAGCCTCTCAAGAGCTGGGATTTCAGGACTGTGCTATCATGTCTAGTTAGGAACCTCTCTCCTTTAAGGGAAGTTTAGTTTAACACATTTTTTTCTTTGTTTTTCTACCTTTAATTATCTCTTACCTTCAAATGGGCCACCCTCTCCTTCCCTCTCTATTCATGACTGGTTTTGAAACATTCTGAAGCACATACTGTATACAGGGGGCTGCACTAGGAGCAGGGATATGCCAACAGACGAGCACGTCAAGGGTCCTGCCTTGATGCAACTTCCAATCTGATTCCAACTGGATCACCAAGGGCTTTTCATTAGACCCAATTCTTTTCCCCAGTCCTCACTTCTCTGTGGAATTCTTGCTTTCATTTATTATCTCCATGCAGGCATCTTCTTTGGTTTTAGTCATCCAGAGTTAGTGTGTGTGTGTGTGTGTGTGTGTGTGTGTGTGTGTGAGTGTGTGTGTGTGAGTGTGTGTGTGTGTGAGTGAGTGTGTGTGTGAGTGTGTGTGTGAGAGTGTGTGTGTGCGCGTGATTGGAAGTGGGATTTAAGCCTTCTGTGATTAATTAGTCTTTAACATATCCATTTCTGTTCAGCTGTATCGGAGGCTGGTCATGAACATGGTTTTATGTTCCTAGTACTTGAGGCCTGTAGTTATTTTTATTTTTATTCTTTAACTGTTTTATTCAGCCTGCCTTGTTCATTAGAGTATAGGCTCCTGAGGGCAGATGGAATGGTCTTTTAATTAATTGCTGTGGATTCACAATGAGTTCTAAGTCAATGCTGGTGTCTAACTCCAGTCAAGTGTTTATATGGCCAAAGTCACAATGTGATTGGCCTGAGTTTCTTACCCTCATTAACCTGTTTCATCTCAGGCTTCATAGGACGTGATGCAATAGGAACTGGGTCGTTATTAAGAAAGTATGAGAATTAGAGCCACCTTTAATAATTCTATTTTAGGAGATAGAATTATAATGTATTTATACATAGATATGGGGCAGAAATAGGCTCACTGGTCTTTTCTCCAACTAGCCCTCCTCTCTTTTTCTTATAGACACACAGACAGTTAGACAGACAGACAGACACACAGAGAAGATAGGGCATAGTGAGCCATGTTTTGAGAGTCGATTACTCAGTTTTTCCTGAGCACACTTTTTTCCCTCTTACTAGGTTTTATTTCACACACCTGACTTGCTTCTCCACAAATGGAATCTTTGAGGAGATGGCCAGGGGACAGTCTCCCTCTAGCCTTTTAAAAAATATCAGATTTGAGAAAGTAAATCCTAAGCTCAAAGGGAAAATGTGTTAGGCTACTGCAGAGAATTAAAAAAACCCTGAATTTAGAAGGGGTTGTGGTGGCGCTCACCTTTGATCCCACTTAGAAGGCAGAGGTAGGTGGGTCCGAGGCCAGCCTGGGCTTACGTGTAAGACTCAGTGTCAAACAAAGAAACACAAACCACCCCCTGATTTTGTGTTTATAAAAATGATACCAGTCTTCAGAAAAATAAAAATGAAGAGTTTAGCATTCTGGAGAAGTAACTCTCCTGTTACCAAGATTAAAGATACACGCTTGCCACGCTTGCCCTACAGTCCTGAGGAAAAGGAGCCCTTTGAAGAAATCTGTTTTTAAAAAACTTGATTATCTTATGTGCATGAATGTTTCACTTGTATACATGTTTGTGTACCACATGCATGCCGGGTGCCAGCAGACGAGGATGTTGGGTCCCTTTGGACTAGAGTACAGATATTTGTCAGCTGCCATGTGGGTGCTGGGACTTGAACTCTGGTCCTCTGGAGAAGCAGCCAGTGGCTAACTTCTGAGCCAACTCTCCAGCCCTTTGAAGGATTGTTATTTCTCTGTAAAGTCCAGTAGTAGGCTTTCCTTGTCACCGCCTGTACTGCTCCCTGATCCCACCTCAAGGAACAAAGCCCAAGGTAACGGAGGCATGACGTCAAATGTAGGGAACAGGGCACATAGGAACAAATCCCATTCTTTTCACACCATCTCTTCACTACCGTCCACTGCCCCCCTTCTTCTGCTACCATGCTTTTCCTTTTTGCTGTGGGGTCAATTTTACAGGACTGACAATATTACAGCATGAGTTGGTGCATCCTCCTTGTAGAGATGCCCAATAATTTGGACAGCAAGACACTCTTTTCCTGGTATCAGGCAACTCAATCACAAGGACCAATAATGTGCTGTGCTTAGGCACTTTTGCAGAGAGCGTTTATTCTACCTCTGCTGTCCGTGCGCAGCTGTCTCTTCCTCCCAAGTCTAATCAATGTAAATTGGGTCAGATCTCCGCTGTGAATTACAAATTGGATCCGAAGTTGGAGGGTCACTGTGCCTGCTACTCCACCTCCTTCCCACCGCCATTAGATGGGAAGCTACACCGAAGATCTTTTCTAAATAAATCAGACTTTATTGTAAAACTCGGCCACTGACGAGACATAACCTCATTAGCATTGATTTTAAAATAAATTATTGAAAGTGGCCTGCCTGCTCTTTGCATTTGTAAAAAAGGAGAATGTAAATGTATTTGCAATGATAAAAATGAAAACTAAAACCTGATTCCTTTATCCTTACAGGCACTAGCATTTAATCTCGTCATGATAAAAAAAAAAAAAAAACGGGAAAAATAGAAATGTGTATTATTCAGTCTCAGAACAGACTCTCTGATTTCCATTGTAACTTTGGAGTCACCTAGAAAGAAAGAAAAATGTTGGCCATTAAGTATGTGGATTATTTGCCACCATTACCAGGCCCTACAGGGATGGATGTGAACAGGAAGCCCCACTTTTGTTCTATCTGCCGTGTCCTCCAGTGGCTGAAACTAGCTTTTTATTAAGAAGCCTTCTTACTGCTGGGTGTGGGCTGTGTCTCAGGGGTTGCTGTAGGGCAGAGGATGGGCTCCCTTCACACAGTGGAGGACTGAGAATGGGGTCCCGTCACACAGTAGAAGAAGCTCCTTCTACAGCTGGTTGATCACAGCACTGCTCTTGGTATCTTCTTAGATTGAGAGGGTTTGATATAATTGAGTTCGAACCCTTCTGTGAAACCAAACTGGTATCTCACAAGGTCCAAAGTCAAGACAATTATCATATAACTGGGATTTTAAAAAAAGGCTTTCTGCTTAAAAAGGACAGGTGGGTTAGGGAATTAAATTTCATATTTTTTGTTACACTGTACTTATTAAGAGTGTGTGTGCGTGCGCACACATGTGGTCATATGTATCAGGGTGTATGTCAGAGGTCAGAGGATAACTTGGGAGAGTTGTTTTTCTTCTTCTACCATGAGGGGCGGATGACAAGCATCTTTACCTACTGAGGCATCTTGTTGGCCTGAGGTTTTCATTTTAAAAAGCCATTTTGAAAAAAACAATATTTCTTTAGGTTAAAGAACTCATTGGACTTCTTTTATAAGAATATTATTAGGCATTTTAGCATTACATTCATGGAAATACATCTTCATTTAAGAGAGAATTAAAATTTATGTGCTAGTTCAACTTTAAACAGTAATAGATTATAATGGTCCTGGCTCCTAACGGGGCATATGGGACCCCAATCTCACACAGGCTTTAAACAAATTAACCTCTGAAGATTACTGCCCACTTATTGCATTAAATGCTCCACTTGATCCCCAAATATCTCATCTCAGTTGGGAAAACAGTTAAAGAAGATTCTGTTAACATGTGAACATGTGAGGGAACCATGGGGCATTGCAGATGAGCATCAGTATCCGGAGAGTCGATTTCAATCAACATTCTTGGCTCAGTGTCAGGGACACTAATGAGAGGTTGAGAGGAACAGGACACTGAATCCACCTAGGAGGGACGGCGAGGTGCTAGCTGCTTCTGACACCCGAGTCCTTTCTGAAGTGTGGCTCTGGCACCCACCCCTGACATTCACTAAACTGTTACCAGAAAGAATAACAGGAGAAAAATGATTACGTCAAAAGGAAGGAGAAACAGTTTCCCCAAACAAAAAGTGACAACAGCTTTAGGAAAACGCCTCATGTATTAATGTGCAGCCAGATGTCAAGGTGCTCTGGTGACGGATGCAAGAAAAATACAAGGAGACTTGATGTGTAAAGGGACCATCCAAAAGAATAGGAATGAACCACTCCCTGGCATGATCAGACAAGCCATATACCCTTGTATGCTTTAGCAACTCTCTACACAACAATAAAACACATGAGCAGGAGGCTAAGACACATCTATTCCCTGCTGTGTATTATGTAATCTCAACTGCTACCTTTCAGTATGTCCATCCTATTTCTGTGGCATGGTTGATCTATAAGATATTAAACTCAGTCTGTGCTAATATCAACAACTGGAATGCACAGAATTTAATTCTACAAATAATAACTGAGTAGCTACGAACTGGGGAGAAAGAAAAGAATACAAATCGGCATGATCAGAGGTAGAGCTTAATTGCAGTGGCATCTGAGAGGGTGTCACATCTGAGGACACACCTGAGCAGAGTGTGCAGCACTTCACAGGCAGAGACTAGAGCGGGATGCTAGGTAGAAGTAGCAGCATGGCTTGAGCTGGCCCCCATGGCTGTTGCTCAGAGTATGAGGTAATAGCCAGCCAGCCAGCCAGCCAGCCAGACAGACAGACAGACTGAGTAACCAGGAATGAGGAAGGAAAGAGGTCAAGAGACTAGCAAGAGGTTGGGGACCACACTGACTCTTCTTCATATATTTTATGTTTTGGGCTTGGGTTTGTTGTGTCTTTTTCTTTCTTTAGAGTTTTAACTATCACTGTTCCTTCTTCCTGTGTGTCCGGACAACTATAGAGGGGAAAAGATAATCCTACAGAATGGTGTTTCCATTTGATTCTAATTAAAAAAAAGAGAGAGAGAAACCTAGTTATACGCTTTATTATAAAGCAGTTTGGCTTCTGGGTCTGAAATAACCCTCTGGGGCAGTGTTACTGCTCTCCAGAGGTCTCAGATGCTTTACTGGCTTCTAGTATTGAGGCCCCAGACAATGCAGGATCTGATAAAAGATGTCCTTATATGGAATTTTGAATCTGGGACTGCACTAATCTGCAGAATAACTTTAAAGAAGTGAAAATGTTTAGAAAAATGATTTTTAAAGATTTATTTTCGTGTGTGTGTGTGTGTGTGTGTGTGTGTGTGTGTGTGTGACCTAAATAGCATGTACAGGTTCCTTTAGTGGCCAGAAGAGGATATCAAGCTCGAGCTGGAGTTGTGAGCTGTCCAGTGTGGGTGCTGGGAACTGAACCCTGGTCCTCTGGAAGAGCAGCCAGTGCTCTTAACCACTTAGCCATCTCTCCCCCCCCCCAGTCCCTCTCTTTTTATTTACATAAATAAATATACAAAATACATACATATTTTGTATGTATGGGTGGTTTGTCTGCATGAATGTCTCTACACCAGAAGAGGGCATCAGATTCCATTATAGACTTTTGTGAGGCACTCTGTGGGTACAGGGAATTGAACTCAGTACCTCTAGAAGCAGCCAGTGCCCTTAACTGCTGAGCCATTTCTCCAACCAGGACTAACATTCTTTTCTGTGGTCTGGCTGAAAACCTTGAGTGCTCTGGTTTCCCTCCTGGGGACAAGAACGCTAGGCATATAGTAAATGCTAATTATCTCATGACTAATGTGATGTCATGCATTTAATTTGATGGCCCACATATTATTTAGGTTAGGAAAACTTTTTTTAATTGACTTGGTATATTTTGCATATTCTTTTCAGTTTTCTAGATGCCCATTTATATTATACTTGGGAAGAGAAGCCTCACTTACATGGCTTTCCCCATAGGCACAGTGAGGACTCCCATAGGCCCCACCCCAAAGAGTAAATCCAGACAGCCTGCCAACAGCCTTCACAAAGCATGTTCACCTGTTATAATAAAATGGACGCTAGAGATCTGAGCCATTTGACTATTGGTGAGTATGCAGTGCTTGCACAATCCAGTGTTACTATTGGCTGCCCCTCCACCCAGTACATGCGTGGCCTCTTGGTAAAAAAAGGGGGGGGGCAAGCAGAAGGTGTTCTCCACAGTCCATCTATTCAGGATTTTTGGGTTCACATTTGCTTCATACACATAGCCCCAAGTGCTTAACTGGATTGTTTTGGGTCTGGCTGGTAAGGGTGGGACCTAGCCATCCCCCAACTCTTTGAGGAAGTAATATTTCCTATTAAACTGCACCAGGTTCACACTAGCATCATGTGTGGAGTGTTTCTCTGCCAGTGCTCTGGGCTAAGTGCATGGACATCACTTTCAGGCTCCTCCTTAAATCCCTCAGGAAGCTCCGTTGTCAATTTACCCATTTTACAGGTGGACAGTCAGACAGGGCAAGGAGCTTGCTCCAGTTCTCACAGTGAGCGGATCCACTTGGAGTTACAGCCAGCTCTGCGCCTGTTGTATCTAGCTGTCCTCCATATGCTGCTTTTCAGTAGGTAGTGGCTGGCATGCATGGGGCCTTGGGGGTGGGGTGGGGGGGGATGATGCTGGGCCTTCACATTCCTTCTCCATTTCTTTAGGACTATAGTGTGGCATAGGCAAAACGCACACAGCAATTTCAGAAGCACCGATGGCGGGTGCTAGAAAGCTTGGATGATGGGGACAAGTGGCTGAAATAATCACATGCTAATTAAACCTCTCATATACCTCCCCGCCCCATGCTGTCTGTAAGAACTGTGGTGGATAGCAGCTTTTGTTCATTGGATGCACAGGCAAGGTAGCTGCCGTCCCTCTAACCTGCAGAAAGAGATCCCTCCATTTCTATAGTGTGGCTCCCTTAATTTCTGTGGATCGGAGTTGTGGTCACAGGGTTAGTGGCTGTTTGAGGAGGCTAAGTTCCTTGCCCTCTTGTGTATAAGCAGTGAGAGGTTTGGAAGAGTTCTTTAGATCTCAGCCTTGCATAGGAGTTTAGGAGGCTGGGTAAACTTGGCCACTCTGAGGCTGGTGTTACACATTCCTTGCTCTGACCCTGAGGAAGGGGGACAGCCTCAAACCCATGCTGTTTTCTGAGGTCTCTTTCCCTTTACTCGCCATTCCTGAGTGTCAGCTTTATCCTCCCAGGCTTCTTTGGGCATCACACACCTTTTCTTTGCAGCCCAGAAGGCAAAGTGGCGTGGGGAGCACTCTTCCAATGGTTGGAACCTAAGGTGGAACATCACCAGGATCTTTCCCTGAGCCTGGGTCTGAGTGAGCTCTCTAGGAAGATTCTGGCCAAGCTGAGGAGTGCATCTCCTTTTAGGGAGTGTGGTGAATTAGATCCGTTTCTGCACCCTGCTGTTGCAATGGCACAGGCTGTGGAGGAAGATCCTCAGAGGAGCTCTGTTTTAATGTAGCAATTTGATTCAATTTTCCACTCTATAAAATTACCCATCACTGCTCGTTGCTTCCTAACAGACACCTTCACTCTTAATTTAACAATCCTATCGAATTCTGCCAGGGAAATTGGAAAAATTTATCACCTGTGAAATTTTATTTTCCTTTGGTTGTATCTGTTTTTGTAAAACTTCATTAACGACGATGACTTGCTGAGGAAATTATCATTTTTTTTTAACTTCAGACACAAGAAATGGCTCGACCTCAACCAAGATATCATTTGCATAATAAAACACAACAACAACAACAACAACAACAACAACAAAAGGTCCGGGAAGTGGAGTCTGGCAGAGGCTGGAGGAAAGAGAGGAAGGAGTGAACTCTCCTTGGTGGGGTTGTGTGGACACAGACTTGCAACTTGATTCAGAGAGCAATGACTTGGCTTCTCTCTCAGGCAAGAGACAAATAGGGAATGCCTACTTATGGCTGGGCCCTCCTCTTAGGGAGCCTTGAAATACAATTATTTACTGATGATGCTTTTAGCAAGGGGCCCTGTCTTCAGGGGCCTACGTGTTGGATTCACCTTAGTTCCCAGGTTCATCTGGGATGCAGGTTTAAATTGCTATAAATTTTGGCTTAATTTGAATTTCTTAGCAGAGTACTAAACTCCTGGCAAATTTCCAGAGGAGCGATTCCTGAATGGACCTGAAGATTCAGCTTTCCCATTGTCTAAATACCTCACAATTAAAAGGCTCAGGCTTTGGTTTTCCAGTCTGACCCCCACTGTGTTCTGTACTGTTAACCAGCTGCTGGATCCCCACCAGAAGTGGCTCCGCGGGAGTGGAGATGACTGTGCGTTTTCTGAGATACTAGTGAGCCCGCCTTCTGAAAGAGGGCTCCAGCGGCAACCTGCCCTAGCAAGGGGAAGAGGGGAAGCGGGGTAGGTTTATTCTCAGGAGATGAGAATCGGGGTTAGGCACTAATGAGTTGTGTTCTATCAGAGTTTTACTGTATCACTAAAATGGTTTTTTGGCATTTGCACAATCCAGATTTTGGAACTCCTTCATATCTTTGAGACAATGTTTTGTCCTTCTTCGGATTCTTCAGAAAACTAGGCAGAGCTAGAGAGGGTTATGAGAGAGCACTGCCAAACTCACGGTAAGCCAATGAAAACCAGAGGGAGTGGTCTCTTTAACCCTGGTGGCTCAAGAACAATGACGTCACGTCACGTGGTACAGCTGGACGAGGATTTCATCTTGTTCCCAGAACTCCGCAGAGCCACTGGGCTTCCTACACTATCTCCTTCAGACAATGAAGTTTAGATGGGGATAACGTTGGGGGCTGTTTCATTCTTCCACCAGGTTAAGAGTTTTTGCGAGCGAGTAGCGGGAGGTGGGTAGTGAGAAGGTGACACATCTCACCTGGTAGGACTTCGTAAATGTCCTCCTCTTTGTCGGTAGGCTCAGGCAAGGCCACGGCTCTGCACTGGGAACCAGACCTTGGGGAGTCAAAGCCATCGATGTCATTGTACATTTCTTCATCTTCTTTCTCTTCTTCTTCCTTCTCTTCCTCCTCCTCCTCTTCGAAGGGAATGGTTAAGGAGCTAAGATCTGCCACCAGAGCAAAGATAAGAATGAGTAAAAAAAAAAAAAAGAAGAAGAAGAAGAAGACTGGGAAAGGAGGTGAGGGAGGAGGGAGGAGAATAAAACATGTCAGGAGAAAATGAAACACTAGGTTAAGGGCTGTTATTTCTAATGCGGGTCTCGGTGGCAGGAAATCTACAGAAAAGGCCAGCCCGGCACTTCGTCAGGTTTAACCCACCAACATAAATCCTCCCTGGCAATAAAACGTGGTCAGGATGAAGCAGCCCTAAAAAGTATGGGTGTGTGAATGAAAACGCAAGGTGAAGGGAAGAAAATAGGCCAGACGAGGCACTGCCTGGGTGCCATGCTCTGCACACCAAGCAGAAAACTGGATGGGTGAGTGATGGCTCCAAATTGGCTAGGGTGACAGAGCCAGGGCAATATGGCGGAGTCTGAGCTCTCAGATGCTCATCTCCGGATGGTCTCACTGTGGAATTCAGATAAATTTGTTTGTGGAGAGGGAAGAAAAAAAATGGGAAAAAGCAGCAGAAGAAAAGAAATGGGGGTATGGGAAAACACAACAGTGGTGTGACCGAACAGAATGGCTAAACAGCACAGTTACCATGTCCTTTTATGGCCTGGCTGACCTTAAAGTGGGTCACTGAGGAGAGGGTGTTCAGCCATTACAGCACTGGTGAGCACCAGGGCGGGGAAGGAAGATTGGTTTCAATTCTGGTAGGGGGCTGGGAAGCTGGTTCTCAGCCTCCAGCGTGCTCCCGGAAACCCCCACTGAGGGCCCTCTGCAGAACCCAGTGAGCACACTGAGCATACTCTAGGGAAGGGAAGGATGGAGAGACAGGAACGGTTCATTTCGAAACACAATAAAACTGTTTGGCTTGATTAGGCTTTTAATAAAGATTTCCCAACAAATTTCTTCTGGATTCTGGCGACTTCATAGGAGGAAAGGATCAAAGGCACATTTGCGGCTTAAACCATATGTTAGTATTTTGTTTGTTTTAAAATAAAATGGAATGAATAATTTCTTCAATGTGAAGATTCTGAAAGTACCACAGGGTACAGCTCAATAAAGCTGCTTTGAGTTTTATTGAGGTTTACACACTTAGGGGTATATTACACGCATAAATCCTAGGCACCTAGATGAGAGTGTACCCTGTAGCCTCACCATCAACGCGCCTGTCTGCCTAGTTCCAGCCTATTATACGTGCTGCTACTGGTGCACGCAGTAGTTTGTTTTTGTGATAGTAGAGGTATAACTAAGGAAAAGAGGCAATTCTTGTAATTAAGGTTGGGGTGCTTCCTTCTTTTTATCCGCCATAAAATCTTACAGCAGAATAATAAACCACGATGAGCGAGCCTGGTGTTTTTAGGTGGATGTGCTTCTCCTTGCAACAGGGCCACGTATGGAGTTGGTGCTCTTGCATCTTACTGAAGCCAGGTCCTGCTATGACGGTGCACGAAGGTCCTCTTAGGCCGAATCTACCTGTTTGGCCACTCTCAGGGGGAAGGTTCCCTGGGCCACCGAGGCTGCTGCACCAGGCCTGCAGGCTGGCCAGCAGAGGGGACTTACTCTAAGAACAAATGTTTAACCTCATCAGGCGGGGCTCTTGCCACCCCAAGGCAAGGTTCATTTTATGGTGGCTTGGGAAACGACCATTTATTTTTAAAGTCCCGTGTCCCTGACGGCCACCTAGATGAGTTTAAAACTCAACTTTTAAACAAAAAGGAAAAAAAAAAAGAGGAGAGAACTCTGATCTCAGTTACATGACGGCTGTTAGGAATTACCTTTCCAGGGAGTGAGGTGGGGGGCTGGGGTGGGGTGAGGTGGGGGGCTGGGGTTGGGCTAAGCAGCTTTCTGAATCTTTTCCGAATGATGATTAGTGCTTGTCTACATGGTGTCAGTGGGTAAGCTATGACTTCAGAGGTGACCTCCAGGCAGATGATCGCCTTGTCTTCCCATTCATACAGATACTATTTGTTGTTATATTTAAAGGCCATGCGGGGTCAGTAAGAGAGCCAGGAAAACACACATACACACACACACACACACACACACACACACACACACACGGAAGCCTTTAGTTTAAACTCCCAAAATACAACCTCACATGCAAACCCACTCACTTAGCATATAGTTTTGAAGTGATGCCCCTTACCTTTTAACAAGAAACTTATTTGGTCCACCCAGTCTCTGGCTTCAGCTGGACTAAAAGCTGTAAACTAGAGAAAAACAAGAGGATGACTGTATCAGTCACTAAAAGCGCCCAGGACTCCTGCTAGATAGACTCAAAGGAATCTGAGTTTCAGAAATAAGAGCTTCCGAGCTTCTGAGTTTCAGAATCGAGCTCGGAGCTCAGGGTTCCCTGTCTTCTTACCATTCAGAAACAAAAAACCCAAAACACCAAAACATCTCATATAGCCGTACTGTGCCTTCAGCAATTTCACACAGCAGAGAGAAAAGCTCTTTAAGTCCAGATGTTGATGTCCATGTATACCCACTCACTCAATTACTTCTTCATCCAAGATTTGTTGGAGAAAAATTTATAGAAAGAAAAGCAAACTGGCATAGATGTGAGACCAGAATACTACAAGGGAGCCGCCTTTGGCAGCAAGGGGGGTGGTTTTTCTTTTTTTCTTTTTAAAAGATTTTATTTAGTTTATGTATACGAGCACACTGTAGCTGTCCTCAGAAACACCAGAAAGAGGGCATCGGATCCCATTACGGATGGTTGTGAGCTACCATGTGGTTGCTGGGAATTGAATTCAGGACCCTCTGGAAGAGCAGTCAGTGCTCTTAACCGCTAAGCCATGTGAGCATGAGAACATCAGGTGTGAGGCCTATAAGCAGATCAGGTGGGCTGAAGAACAAGCACAGGTAGGGAGCAGAGGCTCGGGCAGGAAGGCTCTGATTAGACTTAAAATGTAGGCGACAGGAAGCCACTACCGGTTCCAGCAAAGACTGTGGGTGATTCTTTCAGTATCTGTGGCCAGGAAGGGTTTGAATAGAGGTGTCTTGAGACTGGAGACCAATTAGGAAGCTGTTTAAGTAGCCTGTTGGGTGAAGTGACAGGGACTTAGGAGAGGAAGAGAGGGCCGAAGGAAGGCTCCATGGCTCAGAGGGATGGTTTGGATTTAATGGGCCAAAGATAGGCATCAAAACAGACCACATTCTGATTCACCAAACAGTGCAGTCAAGCACTAACCCTTTGTAATTTTAAAATTGAACCAACTTGAAATGAAAGACCATTTTGATTCTATGTTCATTAGGGTTTGATAAAGGTTCATGGTGCATAAGAAATGTAGGTTCACACTTTATTGTTATCATTCTCTCTCTGTGTGTGTATGTGTGTGAGCGTGCACGCGTGGGAGTGCTCAGTGCACATGCGCACACAAGCCAGTATATATATATATATATATATTTTGTACAGAGGCCAGAGGAGGGCACTGGTGTTTTCCTCTTTCACTATCTCCTTTGAGGCAGAGTCTCTCCTTGAACGTTGAGCTCCTGTTTTTTGGCACAACGGCACTCAGCAGGCCCCAGCAATGCTTAGGTCTCTCTTCCTCAATGCATAGATAAACTGTTCATGAGACCAGTCTTGTTACATGGGCTGTGGATTTGAACTCAGGTTTTCATCTGAATTATCTCTCCAGCATATTCATAGTTTCTGAAAACTACGCAGTTCTACAAAATGTTTCTAGGGACACTGGTTTGAACTTCTCACATAAAACTTTTATCTGGATATATATTTTACCTGGATACGTATTATAATTTAACAATAAAAACAACTTAGAAACATGGTGAATTCATACATCTGTTGCATGATGCAAACATGGGAAAAAATTTCACTCTGTAGTGAAAGCTTATTTTGGGTTTCATGGAAGAATATCAGGATGACGAACTGGAAAACCAGACAGACTAGGGGCTGCAGCTGTGAAATCAGTGTGTGCATAAAGAACTGGACTGTGGGTTGCAATGAACAAGAATCTCTTCTGTGGGATGAGACTGTGATGAGAGGAGAGGGGGAAGCCACAAAAGACAAGGTGGTATCTAGGAAGAGCATGGTAACAGATGAGAGAAGGCATTACACTGCAAAGGCAGGAGCAGGAGGGCAGGTGGGGGAGGGGAGTGTGTAGTACGGAGGGTGGAATCCATCACAGCACCAGCCGCCATGGCTCACACAGCAGCAAGGAAAATCATGAGGCCGGCTTACCTCATAGCTGCGCCGATCCTGGGAGGTCAGTTCAAAGCAGGAGTCCTTCTTGGAGTCTTTTCGCAGTTGAGGGGCCATCCGGACGTTGTAGCCCTTAATGAAGAAGGTCCCTTTGGGCTGCTTGCCTGCAAAACAGCAAAGCTCCCTGTGACTCTAGAGAGACACAACAGCTAAGAGAAGGCATCTTTTCTGGGACGGAAAATAAAAAGCGCCAGACAGCTGTTGCATCCCGGGGGAACCAGGATTGTTTAATAAAGGTCATTAGGGAAGCTTGGGAAGAGGGTACTGCCATAGTCAGGCAGAGATCAGCGCCAAGCATGGGAAATCCAACAGGGAAGGTTATTGTACCAAAAGTGTACGAGAGAGACGGGGAATGTATTCAAATGTTAAGAGATCTACAATAACAGACAGCAGGAGTCATTACAGCGGTGAGTGAGCCTCTACACGTGGGGCTCCTGAAAGCTCTTACGGAGTCTAGCCCTTATTATCAGGGCCAGCGGAGTTCACTTTCAAGGAGGGGCGGGCAGCACAGCTGAGTATTCTCAAGTCCTGGAATCTCCTTCCACAACCTACCTCAAATGCCCGCCCCCTTCCCTGCGGGTTAGGTGGGAATTTATGCCAGAGGAAGAATAATTCAAACTTAGCATTGTAAACTGGGAAGTGTTGGTATCCTCTCCAGAGAGGAGGAGGAAGGTGACAGGGAGACCCAAATGAAGCAAAGGAGACAACTCACTGCCTGACACTTCCATTGGGGGTGGGGAGGTGGGGACCCCCAACATTTATTCCAAAACAAAACACAACACTGGACTCATCCCTGTTTCCCTGAGGGAGGTTGTGTCTGTTTTTGTAGCTCAGACCGTGTAGAGGGCAGCTACTGCAGGGTCTGGGTAATGAGGGTGCCCTCTATCAAGTGGAGTGAATTGATATGGAATCTTTCCCTTACCTCGGTTAGTGCTAAAGATTGAACCCAGGGCCTCAAATGCCTTTGGATGATAATGACAGAAAATGAAGGACAAACTGGGCGGAGGGGGGGAGGATGGAGAAGAGGAAGAGGGAGGGAGGGAAGGATGAGGAGGGAGAGAGGGAGGGAGGGAAAAGGTTCTATTTTTACCTGGTTGAGCTAAAAGAAACACACAAACACTATACCTACGGAGAAAATGTCCTGGGCACAATAAGGAGTAAGTGTCGAGAGGGGAGCCATGTCACAGTGCTTCCTGACACCAGAATCTTTTTTGTTAAAGTATCCCTCCTTGTTCTAACTGGCCACTAAAATGTTTTGTTGTTTCTTTGGTCACCGGATTTTATTTCACCCTGACGGCAAATGGTCAATAAAAGTCTCCAAGCCTCTCTTGCTCTCTCCTCCCTCCCTCCTCCCTCACCATAAGACCTGAGTTCTGAATGAACACGCTCGGCTTTGTACCCGGAGACGCCAACACTCATGGTCATTGGTTTTTAAAGACTTATTTGCTTTTATTTTGTGTGTATGGGTGGTTTGCTTGCATGTATCTATGGGTGCTATGTGCTTGTCTGGTGCCTTTAGAGGCCAGAAGAGGATTTCAGATCTCTGAGAACTGGAGTTACAGATGGCTATGGGATACCACATGGATGCTAAGAACTAGGGCCTTCTGCAAGGGCAATAAGAGCTCTTAACCACTGAGCCCTTTCTCCAGCCCCCAACTACGTACCTAAACACAAGGGATATGATGAACAATTTCACAGTGGTCCAGATAGCATACTAGTTTGAAGAACAGAATAGCTGTTGGCCTTGTAGGTCTAGAATTAATTAACTAATTTGCTATTAATCAATCAAGTTTTAGAGACAGAGTCTCATAGCCCAAGCTGGCCTTTAACTCCCTACATAGCTGAGGATGGTCTTGAACCCCTGACCTTCCAGATTCTATCTACTAGGTGCTGAGCTCACAGGCATGCACCACCACCCTGGTTTTATGCAGGGCTGAGGAGCAAACCCAGGGCTCACCAGGCATCATGCCAGGCAAGCATCTATCAATTGAGCTGGACCACCAGCCCAGGTCTAGAATTTAGGAGAGAACTGGTATTTGCGGGACTTGCAACTGGGCTGGGGGTTGGAAGGACGCAGAACTTTTGTTGTTCGGTTTTCCAAGCATGCTGAGGTCAGCTCCAATGGGAAAGACTCCAAGGAATCCAAGATGGCCACAAGATGAAATCCGTGCCACCATAGCAGGGGGGAGCGGTAGAGTGAGGCAAGTGCCACAAGCTAGGGGCAAATCCTAAAGGTCCTAAGTCACTAGCAAAACTGCAGCTCTCAAAGGAGCAGGGAGACTGTCCTCCAGGCTAGGAGAATACAATTTAGAAAGAAAGTAAGGGAAACCAGTACATGCTGGAGGGCAAATTAGAGCGCTTTTTAGTAAAACTACACTGGCCTCTAAATGAAGGTGGGAGAGCCTAAAGGGGCCCCTCCCAACACTAGTCTCCTCTTCCTCTTGATCCCGACTGGGGAAGGGTATCCTCTCCCCTGGAGTTGACCTTTGTGGCAGTCTGAATAAGAATACCCTCCCCTCCCCCCCAGACTCAAGTGTTTGAATGCTTGGTCCATAGGGAGTGGCACTATTAGGAGGTGTGCCCTTACTGTAGTAGGTGTGGCCTTGTTGTGGTCTTGTTTAAGGAAAGTCACTGTGGAGGAGAGCTTTGAGGTCTCATATGTGCTCAGGCTAGGCCTCGTGTGGCACTCATTTCTGCTGCCTATGGATCAAGATGGAGAATTCTCAGCTCCTTCTCCAGCACCATGTCTGCCTGCACACTGCCATGCTTCCCACCATGATGATAATGGACTAAACCTCTGAAACTGTAAGCCAGCCCCAATTGAATGTTTTCCTTAATAAGAGTTGCCTTGGTCATGGTATCTCTTCTCAGCAGTGGAACCCTAAGACAGAATTCATTTACACTAATAACTTTTAAGTTGTATTTGTTTATAGTTCTCTCCAATTGTGTTTAAATCCTCTTCTCAGGAACTGAGCAAGTATGTTCAACATGGATGAGAGCTCTTCTAGGCATAGCACGTGGTTGCTCATTAAGAAACTGCCTTAGTCAACACTTGGCTGCCTTCGCTGTCATCTAGCTGAAGAGTGTCTCTTGGGTACAACAGACATTTAGATTTCAACATCCCATGGCGCTAGGGATGTCTACTGGACCACTATTTCCCAATAGTCATGAACGTGCTCTTAGAGAGTTTGCTGGGCCATTGTTAACACCACTTAAATCTCTCAGAATCATTATTATTATTATTACTGTATTATTTTGTGTGTGGTGCTAGGAATTGGATTCAGCACTTCGTGTACACCAGGCAAGTGCTCTGCCACTGAGCTATATCTCCAGTTCTTGGCTTTGGAGATAGAGTCTTACTGTACAGCTCAGGCAAGCCTTGTGCCTGTGGTCCTCTTGCCTCATTTCTAAGTGTTGGGATTGCAGGAGTGTGCTGTCATCTTAATGCTTTTTTTCTTGCTATTGCTGTTGTGTTTTGTTTTAATATCTTTGTGTGTATATGTGTTCTCATTTGTGCACATACACATGTGTGTGGTCCCATACATGAGTGCAGGGGTATGCATGCCACAGTGCACACATGGAGGTCAGAGCACAGCTTTTGGTATCCATTCTTGTCTTCCCTCTGCTCAAGGCATGGTTTCTCACTTGCTGCTGTGTCAGGCTAGCTGTCTAAGAGTGCTGGGGGATTTTCCTGTGTTTGCCTCCCATCTCACTGTAATTTCTTTTCCTTCCCCCCCCAAGATTTATTTATTTTTATGTATATAAGTATATTTATATCACTGTCTTCAGACACACCAGAAGAGGGCATCAGATCCCATTACAGATGGTTGTGAGCCACCATGTGGTTGCTGGGATTGAACTCGGGACCTCTGGAAGAGCAGCCAGTGCTCTTAACCACTGAGCCATCTCTCCAGCCCCTCACTGTAAAAGCACTGGGTTATATTATCACTTTAGCTTTACATGGGCTCTGGAGGTTTGAACTCAAGTTCTCATGCTTACGCAGCAAGCACTTTGTCCACTGAATCATTTTCCAAGCCTTCCTTTCACATATTTATTTTTTTTTCAGTGAATGCTGAACCATTCTGATAATGTGTAATTTGAGTTACAATAGACTATAACCCTTTGATATGTTGACCACACTTAGTGTTTAAGGAGATAAAAAAATGCTAAATTGGCCTGTGTTATTGGCAGCAGGCAAGGTGTTAGTTACCCAAGCCTATTTCTTTCCTAAGCATGTCTCGCTATGGGTGTTAGTTAAGGACCGTTATCTAGAGGGCTAAGTGCTTGAGAATTTACGAAGTGCTTGTATCCAGGAGTGAGATGCCGCTGTGTAAATGGAGCACACTTACTTTTCTCATTAGCATAGTAGAGGAAGAGCCCTCTGCTGATAACACACCATCGCTTCTGCCACTCCGACCCAAAGAAGCTATGATCTACACAGAGGAGTGAGAAGAGACATAAATTCAGGTAACTGGAATCGCCCAAGAGTCTGTAAAATCCAACAACACAGTCGAGTGGGTTATTGTTTTATTTCCCAGGTTAATGGACTGTAAAACCCTCCTTTTCACTCCCACAGGTTATCCCATATTGACTGAGTGTCGAGGATGAACTCCATCACAGGCCCAGGCTCTTAGTAAAGCTGCTTCTCTGTGCTTTCGTGGCTGTCTTTTTTATCTAGCTCCCTTTCTATCCTTTAGGATCAAACCTTACCCTGCATGTTTCAAACTTCCTGTGATTTCTTTGTTTGTTTCTTTTTGGAGACATAGAGTCTCACTGGATAATCCAGGCTGGTTTGAAGCTCATGGCTGCCATCTCGTCTGAGCCTCTCTAGTGTTGGGGTTATAGGCACACAGTCCTTTACCCACTACCATTACTTCTTTATGTGTTGCTTCCTCTGAACAGAAATGACACTCCAGGCCCTCCAGGCCCTGGCCAAGAGAAGGGCTTTCTTTTTCTTCTTCTTTTGAGTGTCTGTGGTAAACCAATTTGCCTGTTGAGCATTAAAACAGGGATTCTGGCCTCTGTAGTATCTACTTTAATGGAATGGCTGATAGGGTCAAGAGATGCGCATCTCTGAAACCTGGAAGCAGGCTGCTTCACATGTGGAGAGACTACGTCTTGACAAAAACAGCACCACTTTTTCTTTCTTTTCTTGAAACACAGTTTCTCTGTGTAGCCCTGGCTGTCCTAGAACTCATTCTGTAGACCAGGCTGGCTTTGAAGCAATAGATCTATGTGTCTCTGCCTCCCAAGTGCTGGGATCAAAGGTGTGTGTGCTTCCTTCCTTCTGCTACAGTTCAACTCTTTATATGAGCACACTGCGAGACGAGGGCAAGTATACCATCCATCCATCCATCCATCCACCCATCCATCTCATACAGATCCACCTGTCTGTGCTTCTAGAGTGCTAGGATTAAAGGTGTCTGCCACCCAAACTGGCCAGAACCAATTCTAGAGAAGCCTACAGTTTGCTGAAGATTTGAGCTTTCTCTCTTTAATTGACACACACTAACTCCGCTCTTCCTTCCTACCCTGGCTTTTGCCTTGTCGGGGCCTAACACAGTACTGGGCCCTGGGAAGACATCCTGTACTTTAGCAGCATCTCTTCCCATCTTCTCCCTCTCTCCCTCCCTCCTCCTTCTTCTCCTGAAATGTTCTGCTCTTCGTGGGTCTGATTGATACCTTTGCTTTTCTTCTCCAAGTAGCCTTGCTTGATGACATTATCCAGCTCTTGAGCCCCTCTTAAGATGTCTTCTATTCCTAAAAGGAACAATGGTTAAAATGCTTTGTTTAAACCTGATAGAATTTCCATTTAAGCTACTTTAGATTATTCACATTAATGATGGAGTACAGAAGGGTAATTGTTTAAATGTAGCACAAAACACAACAATTCCTATATGATTAGGGGAAAAAGTTAATTTTCTTCCTAATTATATCTAATGCTAATATTGCTTAAAATGACTAAACATACATTAACTTGTGGCAAGAGGACATAGCCTAAATATGTGCTGATTGGTGGAAAAGGACCCTGGGGAATTAGGCATTTGCAGTGGATAGAAGCTGGAAATTGAGTAATCCACACCGCGATAATCAAAAGTCAAATGAAGAGCAGGAAGGACAAGCTTCAATGAGTGATACATGTCATGGTTCGCGCAGTCATTTCAAAAGGGACGATAAACACACACCCACCTGTGGGTTTTATTGCTGCTGTTATTTTTTGTGTATATTTGTGTTTGTTTGCATGTGTGTCTTTGGGTGGGAGAGAGTGTGTGTGTGTGTGTGTGTGTGTGTAGGACAGAGTTTGACATTAGGTGTCTTCCTCTGTCGTTTGTTCTGCACCCCATTTATTTATTTATTTATTTATTTTTTGTGAGACAGGGTTTCTCTGTGTAGCCCTGGCTGTCCTGGAACTCACTCTGTAGACCAGGCTGGCCTCGAACTCAGAAATCCGCCTGCCTCTGCCTCCCGAGTGCTGGGATTAAAGGCGTGCACCACCACTGCCCGGCCTGCACCCCATTTTTTGAGTCAGGGTCTTTTATTTACCTGGAGCTCAGCTCTAGGCTATGCTGGTGGATTCTGGGGAATCTGTGTCCACACCCCAGAGCTGGGCTTATAGACTAGCGTTACCTTGTTCAGCTTTTATGTGGGTGCTAGGGATCCGAACCCTGGTCCTCACATGCACACATCTATAAATATTTGTCCTTATACTATAGCCTGTTTCATTTGGGGAATGTAAATTTTGTGAAGCTCATGAAAATGGGTTACACAGGGTGAATTTGACAATAGCCACCAGATCTTGGGTTTTTCAAAGTATGGGCTGTGTGTGTGTGTGTGTGTGTGGTGTATGTGTGTGGTGTGTGTGTGTGTGTGTGTGGTGTGTGTGTGTGTATGTGTGTGTGTGTGTGTATGTGTGTGTGTGTGTGTGTGGTGTGTGTGTGTGTGTGTGTGGCTAAGAATCACAGAAGCTTTAGCAGAGAGAGAGAGAGGGAGAGAGAGAGAGAGAGAGAACGACCTTGGGGCTGACATCAACCTTTAACTGTAGGACAGTGACGTTCTTGGTTCTTAATAGTTTCCTTAGGTACAAATTTATTGAGATGCCAAACTCCTAATTCATCTTCCTACCTGGGGCTTATACACTTGCTTCAGAGAAAGGAAGAACAAAAGATTAAGGAGAGAAGTTACATCTTAATAATAAAACAAAAAAGAACAACAGCTTCAGCGTTCTGGGTCATGTGATCCTCCTGTCTCCACATCCTGAATGTCAAGGTTATAAGCATGAACCACTGTGACGAGCTCCCCTAAAAACTCCAGAAAACCATCACTCAACATTTCCCTCTTCTCTCCCTCCTCTCCCGTCTCTCCTCCTTTCTTCTCTGGCATGTGCTCTACCACTAAGCTACAACCCCAGCCCAACTGCATAGTTCTTGAAATAGTTTTAAAGTTACATTTATTTATCATGTGCGTATGTGTGTGTGTGCGTGCATATGTGTATGTGTGTGTGTTTAGTCGGTTCTCTCCTACCACACGGGGTCCTGGGGATTGAACTCAGGTTGTCAGACTCTACAAGTGCCTTTGACTGAAGCGTTATCTCACTGGCCTCAACTTTACCTTTCTTACTTGGGGCAAATGGAAGAGGGAGGGCTAACAGAAGCTTAACATCTGTATTTTGGTTCTTCAACCCAAATGATTTACTTCAAAACGTATAAAGCAAACAATTCCAAACACATTGTCTACATTTATACAATTTTCAGAGAATAAATAAAAATATCATTTCTTAAAAAGTTATGCCAACACCATCCCAACTTCCAAAGGAGGGAGTCAACTAACGGTCCTATCCGGCTATGATGCCTATGAACCAGACTGAGGACCAGAGTGGCCCAATAACCTATAGTGGCAATAGTGGCACATGTACCCTGGCAGTAGCCAAAGGTTTTCAAATTGGACTTAAAATCTGTTCAACAAGCGGGGAATTGCTCCTGGTACTGAAGCTAACTCTCAGTACTGATAAAGCCATGCTTATTGGCGAACTTACAACCTTTAATTTACTAAACCAACATAACCCCTAATGACAATCTATAAATATTTGTCCTTATACTACAGATAAGTGTAGACTGCACTCCTTACCCAGGAAACGTCTCTTTGTAACAGAGACCACTACAGAAAAGTGCAGTTGTTGAGGTTTGGTCTGTTGCTACGGATTGTAATGCTAAACACTGGGACGAGACAATCTACACACACACACACAAATGACCTTGCTCCTTTGTTTAAAACTGTTGGTTGAATAAAGATGCCGACAGCCTATTAACTGGGCAGAAGAGAGGTAGGTGGGGTTTGGGTTCCCAGGCTTGGGGTCTGAGAAGAGATCACAAGAGAAAGAGAGGAGTAGGTAGAGAGAGGAGAAGATGCCATGGGTTAGGTGAGCCATGAAAACATGGCCAATTGGAGTTAAAGAGCAGCCCAGATGGAATGTGATAAGTTATGAGTCGGGGTTATTGATAGGGAAGTAGATATTAAGTAGACATAATAGCTTACAGGGTAGAGATCTGCCCAGCTCTAGCACAGTAAAGGCTTATAAATATAAAAGTTGTGTGTCTTTTATCTGGGAACTGAATGATTAAACATGGGGTAGAAACCCCGACTTAGAAACATTTTAATACAACACAGAGCCAGTCAAAATTTAAAGTTGTGGAGCCCAGTCCCAATGGCTACATCTACAAAACACTTCAGTGCCTAAAGCTTAGGGGACATTGCAGAAGAAGGGACTGAAAGCTTGTAAAAGCCAGAAGATCAGGGACTTCGCTGTGAGATTAGGTCTCCTAGTAATGTCAGATGCTACACACACACGAAATCTCACCAATGTCTGCTCAAATGTGAGCTGGATAGGGTGACACTACCGGACATGCCAGTATGGACAGGGAAAGGTCCACAAGGCTTCCACCCTACACGAAGAACTTTAGGAAACTGGGAAACGCTGGAGAAGGAGTGGCCTTCTCTAGGGAAGAGGACATCAACTGGTTGTCCTGTGCCAATGGTCAGCCCTGAAAACATACATACAAATAACATTATATGGACTGAGCAGGTTACATTTAAGATTACGTATGTACATACATATGTGCATGTAATCCCAATTAGTGAAGAGACCATGAATGTGAGGGAGAGCAGGCATGGGTTTATAGGAGGGTTTGGAGGCAGGAGAAGGAATAGAGAAAGATCATGCTTGTATTATAATCTCAAAAAAATGTTACTTCTCCAGACAGCGTTGGCCCACGCCTTTAATCTAAGCACTCTAGAGGCAGAGGCAGCCAGATCTCCAAGTTCAAGGCCAGTCTGGTCTACAGAGCGAGCTCTAGGATAGCTAGGGCTACACAGAGAAACGCTGTCTTTAAAAAAAAAAAACCCGTCTTAAAAAACAAAACAAAACCCATCAAACAAACAAAAGTTATTTTAAAAAAATTATGAAAAAAAAAAAAAAAGCAAGCCAGACAAGCATGACTTTAATCTTAACACTTAGAAGGCATTAGCAGGTGAACTCTGTGAGTTCAAGGTAATCATGTTCTACCTAGCAAGTTTGAGGCCAGCCAGGGTTACATAGTGTGATCTGTCTCAAAATAAAACAAATCCCAAGCCCCAAACTCCAAACAACAGCCAACCAACCGACAAACAAAGACCCAACAATAAATCCAAAACAAAACAAAACAAACATAAAGAAAAACCCCTCGCTCCCATCCCCTACATCAGGCAGCTTAAAGTCACCTGTAACTCCAGCTCCAATGGATGACACCATTTCAGCCTCTGTAGGTACCCACACACCTCCCCCCAACGCACATACACATAATTAAACATAATTAAAACAAATTTCCAAAAAACAATCAAGCCAAACACGCATAACAAAATAAGCCGCAACCACAAATGAACCAAGCCAGCACCCGTGTGTGTCTTCAAATGTAAGGGTGAAGACATATTTTTTTTCTGTCAGTCAGTCACATTTGTAACAGCCCAGTAGCCAACATTTCTTCAGCAGTGGCTGTGAAGCCTTTCTTAGTGCTTTATTTGCTTGTTTAAAAAAAATAAAATATTTTGAGCTGGAAACGTAGCTCAGTGGAAGTGTGCTTGCCTTGCCTAGCATATGTGAGTCCCAGAGTTCAATTCCC
>JADRCH010000113.1:1248308-1287997 GCA_019843965.1 Rhynchomys soricoides
CTAGTTTTAAAACCATAGATCACAGAGTTGGAGCGGTGCTGTGTGGTTCAGGGCGCCCCCTATTTTTGCTTTGGTTCTCAGCGCTCACATGGTATCTCACAGACTGCAACTTTTGTTCCAAGGGCTCCGAGACCCTCATCTAAACTTTGAAGACACCAGGACTTTATAGGCTGCCCATATATACATGTATGCAAACATTCTTACACATAAAAATAAAATGGAGAGATGGTTCAGTGGTCTTCCAGAGGACCTGGGTTCAATTCTCACCCACATGGCAGATCTAGTCCTAAATGGCAGCTTCATACAGATATACATGCAGGCAAAACACCAATGCATGTGAAATAAAAATAAATGAGTTAAAAAAAACCTTGACACACACACACACACACACACACCAACAAAAACAGATCAGAGGGGTCAGAGAGATGGCATGCGCTGCTCATGCAGAGGACTAGAGTTTGCTTCCCAGAACCCATGTTCAGTAGCTTTCAACTGCCTGTAACTCCAGATCCAGGGGCATCTGATTCCTCTGGCCTTCACAGTAACTGCACTCACTTCTCATGAGCATGAACACACACACCCTAAAAAACAGTAAGGCAGGAGTCTTCTTTTGGCTTTATGTGATTGTTTATTTGTTTTCTGTCCAGTTGTCTTCTTGCTAACTTCCTTGTACATAGTCTCGTTTCTGTTCCTTCCATCCTCCCCCCCCCCCTTTAGTCGCTCCCTCTCTGCTCCTCTTTTTTTTTTTTTTCTCCGAGACAGAGTTTCTCTGTGTAGCCCTGGCTGCCCTGGAACTCACTCTGTAGACCAGGCTGGCCTCGAACTCAGAAATCCACCTGCCTCTGCCTCCCAAGTGCTGGGGTTAAAGGTGTGCGCCACCACTTCCCGGCTCCTCGTTTGTTTTTGTTTTTTGTTTTTCGATCCTCGTTTGTTTTTGAGACAAGATATCACTATGTTGCCCTGGCTGGTCTGGAACTTGAAGTATAGACCAGGCTGGCCACATCCAGCAACTGTTTTCATTTGTGAGTTATTACAGTGAGTGAACTGTGTGCCTTTTGGATGGGTCCCGGGGTACATGCTTGAGATGAACCACAACAAATGTAACTTAATTTTTTTTTTAAGGGTTTTTATGTTTTTACTTCCACCAGTCTGAAATTCTAGACCCACTGAAAACACCCTCCAAAAACCGGTGGTGATCTTTCTGCAGGTGGGAGGTCATGTGATCCTTCCGCAGGTGGGAGGTCATGTGATCCTTCCGCAGGTGGGAGGTCATGTGTGGTGAGGACCAACAACAGGGAAAGTGCTCTGAAGGAAGTTCTTCTCTGAAGCACTGTTCAAAAAATTGCTCCTGGAGGCCTTGAATTCAAGTGAAAGACACAGGGACCAAGAGAGATGAGATTCCCCAAGCTATGGCTCTCCACAAGTTTCTTCTTTTTAAGGATCTTGCTAAATGTAGAGAGTTTCTTGTTAAAAGTGTGAATCATAAAAGACATGTTAGGAGTCTTATTCGAATTCAAACCTTTTTTTAAAATGCAAATCTAAATGCCATTTTGTGGAACATTTATAATTATGAAAATGGAAAGACATCGCCTTGTGTTCGGGGAGAGTCTGTGCGTATGAATATTACATTAATGTGCCCACACCAGCTCACTGATCCTGCCGGCAGGAGCATAAAAAATGCTTCAGTGAAACTTTTATTTAGATGCTAAGACTCTGGGCCCCAGCGGGGTGACAGAGACAGCCCCTGTGAGTTGCCATCGCAGACAGAGCTTCAATTGAATTACCCAGGGGGGAGGAAGTAGTGATGAGCACGCTTCGCCTATTTAATTTCATTTACTTTCAGTACATTATCAGCATGAGGCTTTTCTCTCCCCACCAAGTGAAATCCAAGACCACCACCGCCAAGGAAACAAAGGCGGAATGTACAGAGACGCCTCAACTCCCGAGTCTCTTAATTCTGGGCCTGAGGGGATGGTGCTCTCCCCACCTCCTCTCCCCCGGAGTCAAACTCAGCTTGCTAAAATCTGGGCACTGAATTTCCCATTTGGTTCTTCCCCAACAAGATCCCGAAGAGCAATCTGGCCGGGGATGGTTTTTATACACTATGCTTTTGTATGTAAACAGACGAGGTATGTTGCTTTCTTACACGTTTGAGGGTTTTTTTGTATTTGTGAAATATCTCACGTAGTGTCCCTGATGCATCGTGGTGGGGGGTGGGTGTGGGATTATAGAAGAAATTAAAAATGCTCATGAAAAAATAGATAATCAAGCAAAGCAGTGTCTCTTTGATTGACTAGACAGGGACCGCTGTGAGTTTGTCTTAGTTCTCTGCATAGAGCTGGAACCTATGACTGTCAGCTGAATCCACACAACCAAGGTGGGAAACCATTCTGTCTTTCACTGTCTCCTCTTTTGGTGACCTTCAGGGCCTTGACCAAGAACTAGCGACTGGAGAAGGCTTATGGTTAGGCACATCATGGGAGGAGAGGCAGGAGACTTTTATAACTGAGTCCACCCTCACTGACCAAGAACGACTCTGTGCCTTGTAGAGAGTATGTAAATGTTTTCCTGGATGTGGGAAAATAGGAAGCAGCCATAAACAACTGTGCAAGTTGCTACTTAAAAGGCAAAACCACTGATAGATAAGTATAAAATTGTAAAAAGAGACACTTAAAAAAAAAGTATTACCTAAATAGAAGTTACTACCATCATGATGAAAAAACAAAATAACAAAAACAAAAACAAAAAAACCTGTTTCAATTTATTGGGAACAAATGGTCGTCTTGTATCAACCTGCACATGTATCACATTCTATCAGCACAAAACAGAATTGCATTAATGTCATAATCTCTCTCCAGGACTACACTTAACTAAATCTCTCTGAGCAACCCACATAAGGAAAGATTCACTTAGCTAAAGGATGTTTGTCCATAAAGATAAGATCAACAGAGAAGTGTTTTACTCAGAAGTGATGGCCGCCCAACTACCACGGCAAATGAAGATAAAAAATTCTGACACCTTTCTCACCTCCTCTCGATCCTTTTAAACCCTCACATCCCATCTAGAAACCAACTCTGCCATACAGGGAAAAAAATGACAGGGCAGGACTCCATCTCTCAGTGCTAAACACGGCTCTTCAGTCAGCTCCTCATGGCAACAACAATGAGGACCCTTTGGAGTGTGATACATTTCCATAAAGCAGTCAATAAAGCAGACATGGGAGCTTATGTGCGTCACGGCCTATTTAACCAGCTGTGTTCTAGCCCACTGAGAAAAGAGAATTGGAGAAATCAGCTGGTAACACACAGCACAAGGCTAATGGTGTAGGAGGCCACCTGATTCCCCTACGAAAACTGTGCACCCCTTGTAGAACAAACCAGGGGCCTGCTCACTCCTACCACAGGCGCAGGTTTGCTCTCTTGGTAACTCAACCTGAAAAGACCAAGAGTTTTGAAAAAAAAAAAACGTGTCTTGTTTACCCCCAACTTAAGTTATTGACTTCTCTCATCATTCTTCCTTTAAATTTAAGTTCAACTGCCTTGAAAAGAAACCAAATCTACTCAACCCTAAAGACTGAGAGCAGAGAGCTACCCGAGGTGGGGATGGTCTGGGGGTGGGGTTGCGGGTGCGGGTGGGGGTGGGGACGCTTTCAGGTAAGAGGGTGAACGCCTCTGGGGAATCTGGCTGGATGAGGCTGGAGAAAATCTGGTGTTTGAAGACTGGGAATGGTCAAGTTCTATCTTCATTCCAACTCACTAACTGAAGGCATCTGTCTGTCTACTGAGCTGTCCAAAACCACATACTTTCTTTAAAAAATATTAAACTAAAATGTATGCATACATACATGCATGTGTAAATGTACAAGTACGCACACATACTTGTGCACACACATAGTGACCAGCAGAGGGTACTAGACCCCTTGGAGATGGAGTTGCAGGCAATTGTGAGCTGCTGGGAACTACATATGGGTCCTCTGGGTGAACAGCCAGTGCTCCACTGAGCCGTCTCTCCAGCCCCTGTGGCCTTCGTTAGTAAGGTCGGTTCTACTTGTCCTTAGTCTCTTGCTTTTCTGGGTTAACTTTCCCTCCTTACTCTCAGGTTTTGGGAGCCAGCTAACAGTAGTCTGTCTGTGGTATCTGGCAAGGACGGTTCATCTTCTGATGCTGCGAGCTGGCTTCCAGTGGCTCTTCTGTTTCTCTGTGGTACACTCACGTAATGTTTTACCTTCTGTGGTCCCGTGGCTAGCCACTTGGATTTGCTCTCAGCCCACCATGCTTCTCTGACATTGTACTTTGTTCATTAAGGGATTTAGATAAACACACGAAAGCTGAAAAAGTCTAAATCATTACCAACTGACTTAGGATATAAAGGAGTCAAAGACAGAGAAACCACTCCACAGATAGCTTTTAAACTGAATGGAAGTGTTTGTGGAGAAAAAGCCCAGCGCGGAGGAAAGGCAGGGGGTGAACATAGCACAGCTGTCTTAGGGTTTTCTTGCTGAGAAGACACCATGACCATGGCAACTCTTATAAAGGAAAGCATTTCACTGGGGCCAGCTTACAGTTCAGAGGTTTAGTCTATTGTCATGGTGGGGAAGCATGGTGGCACACAAGCAGACATGGAGCTGGAGAAGGAACTGAGAATTCTCCATCTTGATCCATACGCAGCAGAATGGAGACTGTCACACTAGGCCCAGCTTGAGCATATACGACCTCAAAACTCTGCCTTTCAGTGACACGCTTCCTTTAACAAGACCACACCTCCGAATAGTGCCACTCCCTGTGGGCTAAGCATTCAAACACATGCGTCTATGGGGGCCATTCCTAGTCAGACCACCACAACAGCTAATTAAGTTCATCTCCGCTGTGGAAAAAGCCAAGCAAGGCATTGGATTTAGACACAGTGGTGAAACGACAAACTTCAGGATTTTTTTTTTTTTTTTGAGACACACAGCCTTGTAGTAAAGGGAAAGCTGACCCAGTCCTTGTGATCCTCCTGCCTCAGCCTTCTGAATGCTGAGCTTAGAGGTGTGTGCCACCATGAACCCTTAAGGTCCTATATTTCTTACTTACTAATACTTTCTAGTGTACTCCGATGATCCGTAGGGTTGCTTTGCTTTCTAGTTGTGTGCAACCCAATAAGTCAAGAGACATAAGGAACAAAATATGTCTCAGATCCAATAACAGGGAACACAAACTAAGCTTTGAGGGATATTGGTAGAGGAAGCAACCGGGAATGCTAAAAAAGACTGTCTGTGGTCCCAAAGGTCTGTACAGCTTTCCTGCTGGCTGTAGGAGCCATCTGCAGGAGGGCATTTCATTACAGCATAGGAACATGCAGGGATCTTGGGCACAGTCTACTCTTGGAAAAGATTTTAGTTTTAAAAAGATTATTGAGCCAAACATATACATTGGTTTCCTTTCTGCAGACCATTCCATCAACAATGAGAAGATCTGAGGTGCTCTGCAGAAATGATGAAAATTCAGAGGACGGAGAACGCTCTTAAGGAGAAACACAGAAGAGACCTGTGGGTTCTGGGGATGCCCTTCTCTCACACCTTAGGACAAAGGCCCTCTACCTCCAGATGTGGTAACCTTGATATACCAAGGCTGACAGCTAAGTAAAGGGGAGTAGTCAGCTTCATCCAGCAGGTGCAAGTGGTTCTTTTTTTTTAAGAAATTTTTTTAAAGATTTATTTATTTTATATAAGGACACTGTCGATGTCTTTAGACACACCAGAAGAGGGTGTCTGATCCCAGTACATGGTTGTGAGCCACCATGTGGCTGCTGGGAATTGAACTCAGGACCTCTGGAAGAGCAGTCAGTGCTCTTAACCACTGAGCCACCTCTCCAGCCCACAGAAGGCTCATCTTGAAGAATGGGTAACCTGATATAACTATTGCTCGTCATTCACGGTGTCCTGACGCGGTGTCCTGACGCGGCAGTGTCCTGACGTGGTGTCCTGACGTGGTGTCCTGACGCGGTGTCCTGACACGCTGACGCGGTGTCCTGACGCGGTGTCCTGACGCGGTGCCCTGACGCGTTCTGATCGGTTGAAAGGCATGGGTTTTGAACCATTGTACAATAAGAATAGATTTAAAGTTTCTCTAGGATGGTGTGACTCATTTGCATTCTGATATGCTTTTTAAGAAGAGTCAATTAAAGGAAGCCATGATTTATCTTAGTTATGCTGCAGTCTGTAGTCACTAACAGACCCGTGCTTTCATAATTGATGCAGTCAAGGATCTCTGAAGCACTTTATTTCCTTGAAAAAGACAACCTGGGTTCCCTCAGAACTGCAGTAGTTCCATGGACATGAGTTGAGTATGTGGATGTCAGTAGACACGCCTTACGGCCATAGGATGCACACTGTCTAGACCACGAATGCTCTGGTGTCTGTAATGCAGCAACTGCAGCTTCATTTTTGTCTTAGGAATCCATCCTTATTTTGTGTTATGACTTTGAAATGGGCTAGTGGGTTTGTACACTTGATTTCCAGATGGTGGCACTGTTAGGGGGGATCGTGGAACCTTTAGAAAAGGGGATCTGGATGGCAGATGTAGGCCTGGGGGAGGGGGATTGGGAGTGGTAGCCCAACTCTTTTTTTGGATATTCCCACTGCCATGAGCTCTGCCATGCTTTCCTCACTATGATGTTCTAAAGCTTCTGAGACGGGAGCCCAAGTGAGCTTGATTCCCTCAATTCTTCTGTTTGGTGTCCTTGTTGTAAGGAAAGTAACTGGTTAGCTATGGAATCACATGACATCTCTTTGGTAGTCAAGGCCCAGTAAGTAGCAACAGTGTAAAGTAGGGGTCCATACTGCAGCCCTCCCCAATGCCGTGTTCTGAGGAGGAGGAGGACGGGAGTTAGAAATGTCTGGCTGTCTTTTCACAAATCTTTCACCTCATCCTGAGGCGAGGTCATCACGAACACACCACTGGAGAGCATGTCTGTCTGTCTGTCTGTCTGTCTATCTATCTATCTATCTATCTATCTATCTATTTTTGAGACATGGTTTCTCGGTGTAGCCCTGGTTGTCCTGGACGTCACTTTGTAGACCAGGCTGGCACAAAGTTCTGCCTGCCTCTGCCTCCTGAGGGCTGGGACTGTAGGTGTGCACCACAATGCTCAGCTTGAGAACATATCTGTAACAAGAGATGACAAAATTTCATTTCCGAATCCGTTTCTACACTACACAACTGAACTGTGAGAACATGGAGCATTGGGATTCACTTCTGTGGTAGAGCATGTGTTTAATAAGAGCGTGGGTTCAAGTTCCAGCACAAAACCTGTAAAATTCCCCAATAACACCATCATCAACCACACCACCACCACCACCGCCGCCACAACCACCAACCAAACACAAAGGCAAAATTCCACAAATGCAGAAAAGGAGACACAAAGAAAAGTGCTTCACTCAGGCCTACCATTACTTTCTCAGGTTCCTCCTGCTTCTAATCAAGTGCTGGGGTTACAGGCATGCGCTGCTTCTTCTTCTGGCTCTGAACTCACCACTTAACCGGCCCACCTCCTAACTGTTTAACACATCATGGCCTGAAGTCATTTCTCTAAAACTTGGATCTAGTCTAGTCACATCACATTCCTGTCTAAAGCCTTCCAGGATTCTCTGTTGCTTACAAAATGCAAACATCTCTGCACATAAACCCCACACAGCACTTGGTTGTACACAGGTTCATCTCTCCGAACCTTTCACTTCCCAGCACTTCGAGCGCGATGAATAACAATCTCCATCTTCAGGAGTGTGCCAGGCGCCTTGCACCGCCCAGCCTTTGACCATACTGCTTTGGCCATTTGGCATTTCCTTTCTCTGTTCCCATTTTCTAAAGATCCAACTCAAATGTGAATCTGAACACTTTTCTCCGTTTTCTCCATGAAGAGTCATACATCTACTCTGGCTCTAAAATCATTTCCTGTAATGAGGTTTTATATGACAGTCTGGGCTTCCAGGGACTATGAACTTTACTGGAACATTCTCTATGATTACATTTTTGCTTAGTTTTTATGAGACCTGAGTTACACATGAAGTCTGTCGTAGGCCTTGAGCAGGATTCCTGGTACTAAGACTATAGCTGTAGGTCAAGACAGCAGACGCCAGGGAGGAGGGTGAACACAGATCTCTCATTCAAGGGAAGAGAGCTGACTCCATGCTGGTAAGGATGTGAATGAAGGGTTAGCTCTTAGAGAAAAATGGGGAGGCGTAACAAAGTATCCACTGCTAAGGGAGGACATGCTAGGGTTTCCATGACAACCCTCTAGGTAAGGAAGGGAAGGGAGCTGGAGGAGGAACTTGACCATGTAAGTATTGGAGACTCTTTGCAAGGTGTTCTCTGATTAGCTGTAAGATTAAGAAGGGTCCTTCTCTAGAGCTCACACAGGAAACCATGGTTATTTAATTTCTTGAAGCCTGAAGAAAAGCTACCGGTGGAAATGTGGCCCCTTTGACAGAGGGCAGGTGTAAGTCATTATTTACACATCCGTTCCTCTCCATATCCTCAGGGGTCTGGTAGACACACAGTAGGACCCATTTCTGCTAAACTGAATTGAAAACCCCTTCTTGTCCAAAGGGACTCTGGGTTCTAAGAAGACAGTGTGGGGCGGGCCATTTGGTGGGTAAATCATTCTCAAGCTGCGGGTGGTAAGTTTTGTTCTGTTGTATATGCACTACTTTAATTTAGGGTTGGTAATGTGAAACGGGAAAGTTTAAGAAGAAAAGAAAAGAAAGGACACTTCTAAAGCAGAGAAGCAGTAGAAGTAGACAGAAGTCACAAAGAGTGATGTACTGAGAATGACAGAAAGGCAGAGAAAATCCAGAGAAAAATATACACAAATTCCAAGAGCTTCATGAGGAGAAAAGTGATGCTGTCTTTTGAGACAGGGTTTCTCTGTGTAGTCCTGGCTGTCCTGGAACTCACTCTGTAGACCAGGCTGGCCTCCAACTCAGAGATCCATCTGCCTCTGCCTCCCGAGTGCTGGGATAAAAGCATGTGCTACCGCTGCCCGGTGTAAGTATATTTCGTTTATAAAAAAAGATTTTATTTTAAGTTGTGTGTATGTGTGTGGTTGTGGGTCTGTGTGAGTGCAGGTGTCCATGGAGGGCAGAGGCATCTGAGCCCTGGAGCTGGAGTTACAGGCGTCCTTGAGCACCTGACATGGGTGCTAGGAATCAAATTTGGGTTCCCCATAAATGCAGAATGCACGCTTGACTACTGAGCATTCTCTCCAGCCCCAGGAAGTTTATTTATGAGTTCTCTTTCAGGGCCTGACTGGGGTAACAAGAGCTCTTCACCTCGGACCTGACCTGTCTTCAGAAAAGTACCATTGGATGGTATCAGAGGAAGCTGAAATTCAGTGAGGACAGAGCCAAATGTGGATAAGCTGACAGAGAAAGAAATGATCAGTCTTGAGACCATCGGTGTAATAGCTGGATGTTTTGAGTGGCAGGACCTGGCCTTCCGTAATGTGCTCTAATCTTGCTCTTTTACTTCCTTCCTGTGAAGTGGCTTTTCCTTTCTCTTTTTTCTTTTTTTTGAACTCCCTCAGGTACATCTTGTGCACAAGCATCCTACGTGAATCCCAGCTCTTACGGGGTAGACAGTGCTCACCATGAGACTGCTGGAGTACCTCTCCTAGTCAAAACAAAACCTTTCAAGAAGGAATCAAAGGATTATAACTTTTGCCTTCTCCACATCTCTCCAGTAAAAGCCACTCAGATATCTTCAGATCACAGCATTGAGAAAACTTTTTAAAGCAAACAAAGCAGAAAATAAAGAAGAGTCAGGAAGTAATTATTGAGATTCTCTAGGGGGCATTTCAGGGTGGATGATCTAACGAGAGCTCTCACACCCCATCAGGAAAGGCTAGATGGGGAAGCAATGTTGTTCACAATGAGCTTTGACCTGGTGTGTATCATCTTCCGGACCAAGGCTGCTCTCCAGCCAGACCTCACAGGCAGCCATCTTCATGAGTTTTTTGGTACAGTGGCACGGGATCAAAGTCAGCTCCGAAGATGAACCTTGAGGGCAAAAAGCATCTCCCTGCTTATTAAACTTACAAACGAGAGACTTGAAATCTTTCTAGATTCTTCTGACAAAGCTCAAGCGAATCTGAAGTTGAGCTCTGCCAGGAAAAAGAACCAGGATGAGGAGATCAGGGTGATGTTTCTAGACCCCAAAGTTTCCAACCAAATCGCCCAATCTGCAATTGCAAAATCAAAATGTGAAATCTCAAAGTCTATTTGCTCAGCTGGCTAGCTAAGGGCTCGCAATGAGCAAATGGGGCACGGGGACCAAAAGGGGGAAACCCCAAACTTCAGGAACAAATACAGTTGGAAACTTTCCACAGAGACGTGTCCTTTTCTTGGAATCTAAACCAGTGTTTCTCAACCTTCCTAATACTGAGACCCTTTGATACATTTCCTCCCGTTGTGGTAATTCCCAACCATAAAATTATTTTCATTGCTACCTAATAACTGTAATTTGGCTACTGTTATAAATTATAATGTAAATAAATATTTGTGTTCTCTGATGATTTTTTTGGGGGTCAAGACCCACAGGTTGAGAACCTTTGATCCAAACAAAGTCCTGCCCTCTTCTGCTACAATGCAGTTGAGTGTGTCTGTCTGTCTGTCTGTCTGTCCTCTGTCTTTAGTGCTTGTTTAGTAAGCAGTGAATCAGGATGAGATGAAGCATCCTTTTGTCAGGCTGTGTGGGAGAGTGAACTAGCCTCCTCTCCCCACTGAACGTTATAGACGATACGGCAGGCACTCGACCTCCCCTGTTCCCTGGGACAGCGTGATTTACAACGTGAAAAGGGAAACCTAAATCACCAAGCAATGAAAACATTAAAGTTAGTGCATGACATGTGAGGAGTATATTACCATTAACTCCAATAAACAGTTATAAAACACTTGTCCTTTCCTGTCTGTGCTTCCTTCTTCACTAGACTAGCCATGTGTGTTTGAAGCAACTACCATTTATTGTTAAGTGGACTGGTTCATTTTCCAGGACTGTGGGAAGCTGAAGGCACATCCATTTTGCTTCACGGCACTTGGTATAGACGGATGGAAGAACAAAGTTTAAAAGACGTGCAGCTTGGTCTCTCTGTATAAGTTTATTTAAAAACTCTCTAAAATGTATGTCTGACAAAGGCGGCATAGCTCGTCCCAGCAGCCCATCTCACAGGCAGGTATATAAGTAATAATGCACAGCAAGGTGGGCGGCATATTAGATGCCAGCTTGTGTCAGGTGCATTTAGCTGGATAATTTTTCCCTGGCTATTGTTTGGTACAGCACCTTAGAAATCTGAGATGGAAATCCATTTCCTTCTGACATTTTCTCTGTCACAGGAGCAAACAGGCCTCTACAGGCTTATTACCTTCATGGTGGTTTGGGAACAAAAAAGGCTGCACATATTGGATGGCCAAGGGAGATTGGTTCAGGACTCATTTGTTTTGGCATGAAAACAAAACAAAACAAAACAAAAAACAACTGAAGTGTCTTTCTGGAAAAGCCGACTGTAATTGTGGAACTGCCTGGGTGGTATAAAGCAGGTAGGAAAGGCAGCACAGTGTTCAGATTTCCCGGTTCAAATTGTTACAGTTGTCATGTGATAATGATAGTGGTCCTTTATGTTGGGTAAAAGTGTAGGGTTTGTGAGGTATGCCCATCTCTGGTGCCTTCTTGTTAGAGAGGCTTCACTAATCCAGCTTCCTGCAGTTGAAACTCAAACTCCATACAGTGGAAAAGAAAAACTGAAACATAAATTCAGGTTTTCCAAAGCTCCAAACTAATTTTTGCTGTGCTTCGTTACACAAACATTTGACATAATATATAATGGTATAGTCATAGCTATAGTCTGAGGTTCATATGAACTGCTGGGGGGGGGCATTGTGGTGCTCACCTGTAATCTCAGTACTTGGAAGGCAGAGGCAGGAGAAACGCAAGTTTGAGGCCAGTCTGAACTACAGTGGTGAGAGTTTGCCTTAAAAAAATCAAGATGAAGAATGGTTAAAGCTAGATTTCTCAATCTAAATTTCATGATTTTAAATTTAAGAATATGTATGTGTCTATGTTTTTGTTTATGTGGATGCAGTACCCACAGAGGTCAGAAGAGGGCACTGGATCCCCTGGAGCTGGGGTTTCAGGGGCTGTGCACCACTGGACCTGGGTTTTGGAGAACAGTATTAGTAGTGTTCTTAACGACTGAGCCATCTCTCCAGCCCCAAATGTCATTAAACACACACACACACACACACACACACACACACACACACACACACACAAATCCTATCCTAAATCTGCCTCTTGCTGTTGCCTATAGCTACTGATGTAATAGTGCTAAGTGATTCATTGTGCCTAGGAGTTAACCAGAGTGTCCCGCTTCTGAGACAGGATCAGAGAAGTGGCAGAGATTTGGACTACTCTCTGCAGTAAGACTTAAACTGCTGGGTCTCTCATGGGCCAAGTGTGTAGCACTCATGAAAGGAGAGGCCAGTGAGCCTCTGATCTACGTAGGCTCTGCAGCCAATCCCAATGACCACAGCAAGGTTTCTGTGAGACGAGCTGCTAAACTACAGCAGGATTTAAGGAGCTGGCAACACTTCCAAGGAAAATCTTTCCAGATGTCTTCTCACCACACACTCTCGATTTTCCATAAAAGCCCCCAGGAAGAATTCTCATTCGGACCAGTTCCTGGCTCTCTAGCACACGACCCAGGCGCTCATTTTACAGATGGAGAAACTAATGCTCAGGTATCTAAGTGAGCCAGCTTGACTCATCCAGGGTAAGGCAAGATACTGACGTTGAAGTGAAAAGCTAAGCCAAGACTTCTGACTCCAGTACACCAGCCAGCCATCCCCCCAGTCTCCTAAGGATCCTTTCCCAATTCTGACACGGAAAGCTTGGTTCCGGAGGATCTCAGATCTTAGACATACAGTCCAGTGGAGAGTGAGAAGCCATACTAAATTCAGGTGAATTTGGTAATAACCCATGCTCTGAACACCGAGGTTCCTGGCTTCCCTTTGCTGTGAGACTTCAAGATCTTTGATAATTATGCAAAATGACAGCACTAGAAATGTAGTCAATTCTTTTCTGGGTGGGTGGGTGGGTGGACCCAGCTCTAAGCAAAGGTGGCTGGGTGCCCCTGCCGTTCAAAGTTTTAGATTCTAAGTGAAGGTCTATTAAACCTGGGTTCCTTCTCACACAGGACAAGCGACTCAGTTTAAAATATGAGCTGCCATATAAGATCACCAGACATCCATAGAGAGGTTTCCAGTGCAAAAGAAAAGACTAAAATGCACGACAAAACAAAAGAAAAAAGAGGAAATTGTTAATTTAGGGTACAGAAAAGAGAATTTAAAAAGCAAACAAATAAGCTATCATTTCCTGAGGGAGGAAGAGACACTGTAACCATTAAGAAGGATGCTTAATATGGCGCAATTAGAGACCAAGGAGAGACAGTTGGAAATTAAGCTAATGGCAGCTAGAGTCAAAAACAAAATACATCAGTCAGTTGGAAGACAAAGTTGAAGAAGTTTTATATTGGGCAAAAAGAAAAAGGGAAGGGAAATAGAACAGATTTAAGTAAAACACAGACAACAGAGGGGAAGAAATACCAAGGAAACGATAAAACCTCTGAAAATGAAAATATTTTTCAGTGAAAGAGTCTTCTCTGAATGAAGTTTCAGATCATAATGGAAGAAGGACATTATATAAGCCCCAAACCAGAGAGACAAACAGGTTCTACAGTAAGAACCATTAACAAGAACATGAACGCCTGCCCAACAGCACGGCAGGCTAGAAGCCAAGGAAGTCACTTCCCAAAGTGAAAATTCCCATCGAGTACAAATGTAGAACCCAGAGGTTTTCATACGTGCAAAGTCTCCAGAGACTGAGTCTCTAACCTGCCTCAAGAGGCTGCCAGAATGAGGGAGCAACTGTGGAAGGAAGTTAGACTGGATCCAGACGCTGGGACCAACAAAGGAAAGGAATCAAAAGAAGCCATGAAGTGACAGCAGGCAGCCTCCAGTGGGCAGGGAGGGGTTCTCTAAGGGACATCCTCCAAGAACAAAATGGAGGCGGGAGATCTTCTGATATGCCTGACCATAAAGAAAACAGGAGGCAGAGGAATATTACGCTTCCCTTACACAGACTGGTGAGAATTATGGATAGCAACTTTGAAAAGTAGCCAAAAGAAAAGACCAAAGCACTTGCCAACCCTAGGAAAACCAAGAAACAAACAAACAAATAAATAAATTAAAAAAAATTTTTTTTGAGACAGTGTCTCTCTATGCAATCCTGGCTGTCAGGGAACTTGCTATATAGACCAGGCTGGTCTCGAACTCACAGACATCCCTCTGCCTCTGCCTCCCAAGTGCTCGGTGCCTAACTACAGAAACAAAATTTAACTACTCAACATTATGTATAATTTGATAGTATTTACATATTGAAATAATGCAAACACTGAATACTGATTAACAAAAAGTTTTGATATCAGCTAGAGGGAGTAGTGCACGCCTTTAATCCCAGCACTTGGGAGGCAGAGGCGGGCGGAAACCAACCAACCAAAAACCAATTCTGATTCATCAGACTGGGAAGACAAAGGGAAAGGTGAGGTTAAGTGGGGGTAAGAGTGCTACATCTTCCTTTGCCATGTTTCAAAACTGCAGATAACATCTGAAATTGACAAATTAAGAAAACAGCCATAATAATATCATAAGATTATTTAGAAATATGGAAGGTATGCAGCAGTACGGATGAAAAAATGGAGGGAAGAATCGAAGGCCTCCTGAAGGGGAGGGCCTCCAGGGCCGGGGGTGCTGCTTACAGTGTTATTCTATCTGTCTATCTGTCTGTCTGCTGTCTGTCTATCTATCTATCTATCTACCTATTAAAAATCAACTATGTACTGGGGGCAGGCTGCAGAGATGGTTTAGCAGTTAAGAGAACTTGCTGCTCTTACAGAGGCCCCAGGTTCAGTTCCCACATGGCAGCTCACAACCACCTGTAAGTGCAGTTCTAGGGCATCTGATGACTTCTTCTGGCCTCTGCAGGCATTGCACATATGTGCTGCATATACATACATGGAGGGAAAACACTCATACACATAAAACAAATGTTTAAGACAAAATACACTCCATTATATACTGGGCCAGAAAGATGGCTAAGAGAGAGTAAAGGTTTTTTTTTTCCCTTCACACTTGACGGCCTGAGATCGAATCCCCAGGACCCACACACAGTGAAAGGAGAGAACCAATTCCTGCAAATTGTCCTCTAAGTCCCATACATGCATTGTGGCATGAGTCCCCACATGTACACATACACACAAATGAAATAAATCATTGAATGTAAGAAAAACCCAACCCTAAACGATGTATGTAACATTATTTACATAATACAGTATAATCCAAAGATTAAAAACTTTACAGCTGTTTGTTTTAACGGGAAGCCATACATCTACATATTTATATAATGATATTCAGTCTGAGTGGTCGATCATAGAAAAGTCCTAAGCTCTATAAATGGTGAAGGAATCCATAACGGAAGAAGAAATCCAGTGTAGCCCAAGAAAGGAACAATTTTATTAAAAGCATGCACACAGAGATCTGCTTGAATTAGGCACCATTTAAAGATCACTTTAATAAGCTGCAGTCTGCAATTTTAAGACTCATTTGCTCTCCTAATACTGTACTTGGTATCATAGGTCTAATTTGCTTAAGTCCTTCCTACATGGCAAGAGGACTCATGAAAACAGGAGCCCTTTCTCTGTTGGAGGTCTGCTGTATTTCCCAAGTAACAAAAAGGCACAGTCTTTTGAGGTCAGAAGCCCAGGGGTGTTAATGTGAGCTGCGACGTACAGAATGGTATTGTATTGCTGGTCATAACAAGAATCAGAAAAGGCACCTGTAGATCAGATCAAATCAAGGAAAATTTATTTGGAACCTACCACTTGGAAGGGGTTGTGCCAGAGAGCAAAGAACTTCTTAGGTGTCCTGGAAAAATAATTCCAGATCAGGCCAAAGATAGAAAGTGCACACCTGATCTGAATTGATAGGGTTGTCGAGGTACAAGGCCATAAAACAGGACACCTGTTGTCCTGCATTTCCATTAAGGGCTTTGCCTTTTAAAAACATAACCAGCCACAAATAACCATTAATTTTGACATATATTACACTTTAGATTAGGGGTGGAAATCAGGTTTTAAGAACAGGAAATGAGGGAAAACCAAAACCAACGGTGTGCAATTTTTCATGTAGAAACAACGGCAACATGAAGATATATGGGCATCACACCCACTCTCGGTGGATGAAGGAGACTGTGAGATCTCACTTCTGATGGTGTCATGTCTGTGACCTCCACCATTTGAGATGCTTTGCTTCCACCTTGCCCAGGGGACCTGTGAGCACCCAGGGAAGGGATGAAGGATGTCTATGCCTGACCTCACCTTTACATTGTCTGACAGCGGAAGGTATAAATCAGCTTTTCCCTGGAAGACCGGAGCGTCAGAAGCTCGTGTGAAATGCTGGAAATATTAAATGATGTCCCCGAGGGCTGGACTGCTAACTCTGTTTCCTCCTGTAACCGGAAGAGCTGTTCACAGGAAGGGTGCTCTCCCGCTGGGACCCCGATTTTTATATAAAATGAAGTACGAAGCTCCAACAACTTGCCACTTTGGAAAGAAAATAAAGTTATCGGAGACTGCACTCATGTCCAGGGGAGCAGTCCACACCCCAAAAGGTGCGAGAAGGCATTCCTCACAGAACCTTATGAGCAGCACTATCAATCTGTGATGGTTATAAAAATATGCTTCTGGACACACCAGTGTGCCAGTGTGTTTTTGACATGGGCAAGAACAAAAGCTAGTCCTTTTATCCTATTCAGCAGAGGAAGTGGACTAAGGATTAGAACGGAGGGGCAGGTGCTTGAATGCCAGAGTTCCACATTAAGATTATCTCTGAGTCTTAGAACTTGCCTTGGCATCCCTTAGATTCTTTCTGGAAGATTGAAAAACAAGACAAAACTACGGACTCTTAAATGTTCTAATACGTTTGATCCCTTCCTTTACCTTGGTACTGAGAATAGTCAGAAAAATGGTAATTTTTCTGCATGTGTGCCCGTGCGTTGTGTGTTTTACATGGGTGTGTGTATGTACATGTGCATGCCCATACACATGAGGACAGGGGTTGGCACTGGGCGTTGTCTTAGGGTCACTGTTGCTATAGTGAAGTTGTATGAGTGGGGATAAGAGTTTATTTATAGTCTGCCAGTGAGGGAAGTCAGGACAGGAACTCAAGCAGGATGGGAACCTGGAGGCAGGAGCTGTTGCAGAGGCTGTAGAGGGGTGCTGCTTCCTGGCTTGCTTCCTATATGCTCAGCCTGCTTTCTTATAGAACCCAGGACCACCACCCCAAGGATGATACTATCCACAATGGGCTGGGCCCTAGCCTATCAATCACTAATTAAGAAAATGCCCTGCAGGCATGCCTATAGCCCGATCTTATGAAGGGGTATTTTCTCAACTGAGCTTTCCTCCTCTCTGATGACTCTAGCTCTGTGGTTCTCAGCCTTCCTAAGGCTGAGACCCTTTAATACAGTTCCTCATGTTGTTGTGGTGACCCCCAACCATAGAATTATTTTGTTGCTACTTCATAGCTGTAACTTTGCTACATAAATCCTAATGTAAATATCTGATATGCAGGATATCTGACACTATGGGGGTTGTGGCCCACAGGTTGAGAACCACTTAGCTTTTAGCTTTGGCTAGGTTGATTGGCTAGTGAGACCTGGGAATCCTCCTGTTACACCTTGGGGTTACATGCCTATGCCACCACTGTCTGGGGTTTACATGGATATGGGTGTGGGGGATCCAAACTCAATTCTTTTTGTTTGCATAAAAGACATCTTATTGCCTGACTGAGCCATCTCTCCCAGTCCCCATTTTCCTCTCTGTTTTGAGACAGAGTCTCATTAGGTAGCCTAGGCTAGCCTGGAATTAACAGTCCTCCTGACTCAAACTCCCAAGTGTTGGTGTCATAGGTGCATCCCATCACAGCTAGCACCATTTCCCTCTTGATGGAGAACTTAAATCACATTGCTCAAGGCTTCTAGTCGGTAAATGGACAAGGAATGACCATCTCTCAATTAATCTCCCCAGATTGCCCAATCTCTTCTCCCCTTTCTGTCAGATCGGAACTAATTCTGCACAAATACGATGTCTGTTTTAGAAACAGTTCCATATGTTTGAATAGAGCATTGGCATTTGTAGGGAGCTTTAAAACTTCTTATTTGAGTTATACATAAAACATTAAAATCTTTATTATTATTTTGTGTGCATGAGTGTTTTCCCTGCATGCATATCTGTGTACCATGTACACGGCTGGTTCCTGCTGAGTATAGAAGAGGGTGTTAGAGCCCTGAGCCCCGAGAACTGGAGTTACATTAGGTTTTGTGAGCCACCATGTGGGTGCTGGGAAGCAAACCTGGGTATTCTGGAAGAGCAGCCAGTGCTCTTTATGTTCTGAGCCATCTCTGCAGCTCCTACATTGAGGTGGCTTTGTTTTTTTTTTTTTAAATAACATTGAGGCAGGTAGAATACAAGTAAAAAGAAATGGCATATACAGTTGAGAACAAAAGCCAACGAAATAATAAGGATTACATAAGATGTGGGAGAGGCTTAATCACCCGAAGTCTGTAAAAGATGGCCAGATGTGCGAAAATATCGATCAGTCTGGCTGCATGTGCTGTAATAGAGGATTGATTGCCCACTGACCCCTTTGCTCTGGCTTCCAAGATCACATTCCAGGTATGACACATACTCAATGGTGTGGCACACCTTTTCACACCCACCCACCCACCCACCCTCCACTCATGGTGGCTGAACCAGGGGGGGACGGCTCTGCTTTTTCCGACTAGAGAAAATGGCAGACCTGAGGCCAACTCCCAACTAGAGAGGAAGGTAAGAGGAGGAGGAGATAGTCTTTGTTCCCCCTCTTCCCCCACCACCATGAAGTCAGCAACATCTTCTTGAACAGGCTCAAGTGGTTTTGTTGTTGTTTTGCAAGTAGAATTGGGTGCTTAAATTGGATGTGTCTGAAGGAACTGGTAAAGGGTCCCTCTTCCAAAATATATTCTCAACTGACTTCCTTAATTCCTGAATTTCCACCATTAGGATCCCATTCCTTCAGATGAAGGCACGTCCCCTGCAGATGCTCTGGGAGAGACAGGCATTAAGAGAAGCATTCTCATCCACATTGTTTTAATGAATCACCACATCCCAGATCACTGCAAAAGGGAGGCAGCTCTCTGAGGGGCAGGGCATAGACACTTGGAATCACGCAGAAGATCCCCGAACAGAGACAGGTGGTGGAGAAGTAGGTCCCAGTGACTCACCCATGAGGTGTATGAGGTTGTTGGTTCTGAAACACAGAAATCACTGTCAGTTACCACCACCTTAGGAGAGTGGCTCTTAACTGTGGGTACACATCAGAGTTTCCTGTCAAGCTTCTGTAAGAACGAGGGGCAGCTGGTGCTGAGGCAGCAGCTTATCCATACGAAGTTCTGTACTTGCTTATCCATATGAAGTTCTGTACTTGCTTCTGATGCTCACCATGGGCTGAGAGCAGCCAGAAAGGGAGTTTGTTTGTTAGGTCCTTGTCAACCTGATGGCTGCTGGTGGACCTTAGTGAAAGGGAGCAGGAGAAAGGCTTGGAAACTTGTGTGCCAGATGATGCAGCGAGTGATACGAGAGTCACCACGAAGAAAGTAATAACCCAGGATGACCCTGGAAAGGACAGAGACGACTTGTGCAAATTGCCCAGGACTAACATGACAAAGGCATGCAGAAATGACATTAATTATGAATGCCAGGACTTCTGCGGAGTATCAGCTAAGAGATGCCAGGGAAATTAGTACTATTATCTAACTCTGGCTTATTGCATCTGTTCAAATGGCCAAAGAAGCCTCTTGTCATTTCAGAGTCCATCCTTCTCTTTGTAGCTCTTCTCCAACTGTTACCCCATTTAGCTGCACTTTGGTTATTCCCCAAATGTAGTTATCAGGTTAGACAGTTTTCTATGGAAAACTGTGGGTACAGGTTAGAATCCCCCATGTATAAAAAGACCTAATGGAGGAATCCTGGGCTGGAGGATAATCTCTATTTTGTCTCCACAAACTTTAAAGATCTATTTTATTTGTATAAGTGTTTTGCCTTCACGTATAAATGTGTACCAAGAGCATGCTTGCTTGGCCACTGAAGTCAGGAGAGGGCACTGGATCCCCTGGAGCTAGAGTTACAGATGAATGTTAGCCACCACATGGGTGCCAGGAACTAAAGTCACACTCTCTGCAAGAACACAAGTGTTCTTAATGGCTGAGTCATCTCTCCAGCCCCCATCCCCACCATCTTTATAAAGCACAGGACTTCTTCTTTATGGTTTAAGCTGACTCTGGCTCCAGCTGTCAGGAAGAAGGAAAGTGTGAAGACAAGAGAGCCCTCTCCCCAAGTGCTTATGCGTCCCGTGAGTGACCCTCGAAGTTGACACACAGCTCTTATACTCTACTGGCTGTAACCTAAGTCGTGTGGTTGGATCTAGTTGCCAGGAAGGGAAGGGGTGGGGCCTTTAATGTTATGAGAGGCCATTAAAGTCCAGAAGGAGAGGAGGACACACACCAGAGGTACACTAGCAGCTGCAGTCACCTCATGACACAGTGAAGCAAGCATTGGCAGTCACTGTGAACTTAGGACATCCAGAAAGGAAGCAAATGAGTGTGCACTGAGAAGCTGCCATAACTCCAGGTGTCGGGTAATTCGTGGTGATTAGGAGAACGTGTTTCCCATTAATGAGGAGTGATCATTTGTTCAGAGTCATTATCTGTGGCCCAAGAGTCATAACAGAGGCCTCAAATAAATGGAGTGTTTGGTTTGCCTTTTGAAACGTTATATTTCCTTTTGGGATGATTTGGAAGGCCACTCCTTGCCTAGTGAAAGGCTGGAGCAAAGACCTTCTTGCCTGAGTCTCTGTAGTCAACGGTGTGTCACCATCAGGGGTGGAACAGTGGATAGCTCGCAGGATGGTACACTGGCAGGTGCTAACTAGGAGAGATGGTATTACCAATCTCACACAGTTTCTGCTTAGATCAATGCAAAGGAGACTGCCCAACAAAAAGATGTACCTTCCTGGAGCTCAAGGGCTTCCAGTGATGTGAGTACTTTGCAGTCAGTAAGAGGTATTAGAGTAATACTAGAAGAATTCTATTCCAGAAACCTGTGGTCTAGAGTGGGGCATGGTGGTACCCATCCCTAATCCTAGCACTTGAGACTTGAAGACAAAAATCAGGAGCTGAAGGCCAGTCTAAGCAACATATTGGGCATGAGGCAGACTGGGCTAAATGAGACCCTTTCTCTGAAAAAGAAAAGAAAAAAAAATAAAACAGAAAAGAAAAGAAAACAGAAAACCATGTGATTTAAAATAAGAGAAATTTGTTAAACTCTCAGATCGTATTTGGATTGTTTGATTGGCTGTGATTCCTGCCCCCTCCAGATTTTGAGACAAGGTCTCACTGTATAGCCCACACTTACTTTATGTTCAGGCTGGTCTCAGACTTGTGGCCATCCTCCTGCCTCAGCCCACTGAGTGCTAGGTTTAAGTACTCCATGCCTGCCCAGAGTACTTTGGGTTTAAAAGTAAAACTACTTTGTTTCCCAGCTTCTTAACTCATTCAATAAACTGGTTTCTTCTTTCTGCATTTCTCATTTGCCCAGCTGATTAAATCGCGTCGGTCAGTTAGCTCAGGTGGAGAGGGCATGGTGCTAATGAGACCGAGGTTACAGGTTTTATCCCTAGATAGGCCAGCTGGTGTGCACAGTTCTGTTTTATGTCTAGCTGACTGCTTCCCCAACCCTGGTTAGTGGTTCTGGAATACTTCTCAAAAGGATGGCTAAGCAGGAGAGAGTGGGTCTCTCAGCAGAGCGAAGCTGTACTGAGCCTGGATCTCCCCCACCCCCAGCAGTCCTTACACAGTGTCAATGGGCTATCAAGATCTCTGTATGAAGAGAAACTCAGCTGGTCTCTCCAACAGTAAACCACCTACATCCTGAGTGATTACACGCTACCATCTTGGATCCTGAAATGCCTTGTTGACAATGGTCAAGAAAGTGGCATTAACATCTGTCACAGAACAAGGGCCAGACTCTCCATTCTCTGCTTCCTGCTTGCTCTGAGTCAGAGTTCTGTCTCCCACTTTGAACCCCACCTCCGTGTTTCCACCCCACTGTGAGCCGTCAGGATGTTACTCAGGAAAACGATCTCCAAACCCGAATGAGATCCACTGCGTCTCCTTGTTCCAGATAGAAATGTCATTTCTCACCAGGAGTGAAGACTTTTCTTTATCTCTTATCAAAAAAACCTGCCAGTCTGTCCACACAACCTGGAGAACAAATATGTTTTTGATCCCCCTATGAACAAACTGGGCTAGGCACCTGCACAGCACTGGGGGGTGGGATGGGGGGGGGCTGGCTCTCATCCTGACTCTGAGCCAACTCCTGCCCTTGGAGAGAGAAGGCAAAAATGATTGATTCAACATCTTAATGAAGATAAACAAACAGAAAGGAACATCAAATAATGGCCTTGACAGTTTGAAACAAACTGAAAGAACAGCTTAGCATTTCATACAGGAAGCAAAGCATTTCACGTGGGGATGACAGTTTAATAATTTGTAAATATCACCGGCTTGGCATTATGGCTAATTCAAATATTTTCATTTCTCATCGTAAGTCACCCTCTGCTGATGACCTGTCCCTTTCAGCTCACGGCTTCCATCCTGGAGTCTTGACAGAAGCGGAGAGGAGTGCAAGAGAGGGGCTCACAGGTTCAGCATGGAATGTGAGTTACGTGGTCAACTTCCTGTATATTTTCTGATTCAAAATGTTCCTGGGTAAGACCACCGGTCTACCTTAAGACTCCACTGCCTTCTCTTTCACCTCCCCTAAAACATATCAATGCTCTTCAGACTGCATTCTTGATGCAAAGCATCTCAATTTCCGTCTGCAATACTCCCTCCCTGACCCCCACTCTGTCCTAAAGACACCCCCCCCAATCCTCAGGAAAAGAGTCAGTCATCTAAAATGTGTTTTGTGGCTCTAGTGCCCTGCAAAGAAGGCTAGCCTTACGAATGCTTGTGTCTAAGCCACCCTTGGGTAGGTATAAAGGAGAAGCAGGAAGTTGGAGCGGCCGGGATCCTTTATGTTAGCCAGACACTGGTTTTGTTCTTATGAAAAATATCCATGGAAATAGGGGCAATATTGTACATTCGTGCGGAAGTTTTAAGAGTAAAAGCTAGCACATGTAATTATGAAAGCAGAGCCAAAGGAACACTGTTGGACATACATAGGCTTTGGGCTTTTAAAAAAAAAGAATACACCAATTCATACATATGTATATGTATGGGAAGACATTTCAGATCAGCTCAGGCATGTGTGTGTGTGTGTGTGTGTGTGTGTGTGTGTATGTGTGTGATATAAATATAAAATTTATCTACCTATCTATCTATCTATCCATCCATCCATCCATCTATCCATGTAAGGGAAAACCTGTCAGATCAGCCCAGGCAAGAGACCATGCTAGATGGGTGTGACAGGCAGGGGCCCAGAGAGAGAAGCTGCAGTTCTGAGAATCCTCCACAGGGAAGCAGTATGAGATCAGGGTTGAGACAGGGACGGGCCCAGCTCCACCAGCTTCCCTGGCTCCTTCTTCTCATGTGGAGATCTGCAGGGCAAGCTCACCCTTGGATAGGGAGGGCTGTGAGCTAACTGGCCCTTCATTCTCAGCTATCCCACCTATGACTTGTGCATTGTGAGTAGGACGGAGGGGACTCTATAAGAGCTCAGCAATCCCTCCTTGAGAATGAATTTGATCTTGAGCTGTAGACACAGAGGAAAAAGCTTAACAGTAAATCAGGTTTCATGCTGGTCTTGGAGGTATGGACCCTGATAACCTCTCCGGGGCTGTCAGATCAGTGGCGTTTGATATCCGTCAGAAAAGAGTCAGTCCATCTTTGGTATGCCAAAGAAAACAGAACAAGTGAAGACTTGGTTTTGTTTGAACTATAGAATGTGGTACAACTTACTGGGTAAAACCTTGAGCAGAGAGCTTACAACTCAGACACTGCTTTGACAGCACCTTGTGTGGTGCGTGGCAGCAAAAGAGGCATTGCTTACCTCTGACAGTTACAGACTAGAAATAAGAGAAGACGTATTTCTGATAAATCTTAAGGTCTAGCCTGGGGATATAGCTTACTTGGTAGGATGCTTGCCTGGCATGCCCAAAGTCCTGGGTTGGGCCCCAACTTTGGATAAAACTAATTGTGGTGGAGCACACCTGTAATCCCGGCACACTTGGAGGTGGAGGGAGGAGGATCAGAAGTTCAAGGCTATCCTCATCTAGACAGTCAGTTCAAAGCCAGGCTGGGCTACATGACACTCTGAAACAACAACAACAACAACAACAACAACAACAACAACAACAACAACATACTCCAAAACCCTTAAGATCTATGCTCCTTACGTAGGCCTGGTATAAAATACTGAATATTGTGATTATGCTTTTTACCCAGCTAAAAAATTTTTATGTGTATGAGTGTTTGCCTGCATGTATGTATACGCACCATGAGCACACGTGGTGTATGTAAAGGCCAGACAGAGAGTGTTGGATCCCCTGGAGCTGCAGTTACAGATGGCTGAGTCATCAGATAGGTGCTGGGAACTGAATACAGGTTCTCTGGAAGAGCAGCCAGTGCTCTCAGCCCCCTGAGCTGTATCTCTAGCCTGTGGATGTTCTTTTTTTTGTCGTAATTAATTTTTTTTCTTTTTTGGTTTTTCGAGACAGGGTCTCTCTGTGTAGCCCTGGCTGTCCTGGAACTCACTCTGTGGACCAGGCTGGCCTTGAACTCAGAGATCCTCCTGCCTCTGCCTCCCAAGTGCTGGGATTAAAGGCGTGCACCACCACTGCCTGGCTGTAATTAATTTTAAATTAATGAACGCAGTTGTATATATTTACCATGTTCAGCATGGTATTTTGAAATGTGTAAAAAAAGGTTAGTTTGTGGTGTTGACAGAACCTTGGGTCTTATACATGGTAAATGAGTAAATTTTTTTTCGAGACAGGGTTTCTCTGAGTAACAAGCCCTGGCTATCCCAGACCCACTCTGTAGACTGGGCTGGCCTCAAACTCGCAGAGATCAGCCTGCCTCTGCCTTGCTAGTGCTGGGATTAAAGGTGTGTGCCACCATGCCCAGCATGAGTATGTATTTTTAAGAGAGAAGAACTTGACCTTTTTTAGTTCATGCGAGTGACTTCCTATAGTCTGAGCACTGGAGAGATAGGAGGACTGTGATTTTGAGGCAAGCTTGGGCTACATAGCAAAACTCTGGAGAGAGAGAGAGAGAGAGAAGAGAAGAGAAGCATTGGCTGTTCTTTTGATAGCAGTTATTAAAAACTTCCTAGGAAATTTAAGTTTTGAAAATCCATCTCATACAGTGAGCAGAAATTCTAGTTCCAGGATTTCGTATACCAAGAGGGAGCCGAAAGCAGAGAGAACACTAAGGATAGAGGGCTGGGGGCGGTCCCTAAAATATGTCTCAGGTAACCTCTTACCACGTATTTCATTCTTCCCTTGAAATATTTCATAACTTAAACTTTTCTTTTTTCTTGCCACCATTGAGGAAGGTGCATGGCACTGACTTTTTCACCCAGATCCCATTTTTCCCCCTTCATAGCCTAAGTAATTTTCAGACCCTTTAAATCAGTTCCCTTCCTCCTAGGGAGACACGGTAGAGAGTAAGCAAAAAACAGAGAGCTGGGCTGGAGAGATAGATCAGTGGTTAGGGACACTGGCTGCTTTTCCAGTGGACCCAGGTTCGATCCGCAGCACAAGCACACAAATATCTGATGAAACTCCAGTTCCAGATCTAAGGCCCTCTTCTGGCCTCTGTGGGTACCAGGGATGCACATGACACACAAATATATGTGCAGACAAACTTCTTATACACATAAAGTAAATCTATCTATCTAGACTATAAAAGAATATAAGGTCTGCTTTGTCGTGAGTTTCCCTGCTGTCTCAGCCTCTCAGAAAGGAGAAGGCCAGAGATGGGGGAAGTGGAGTTTATAAGTTTCTAGTGGGCAGTTCCCAGACAGGGCCAGATTTGCCAGTGCTGGCTGCAAACAGCCGTCCAGCCAGTCCAGAGACACCCCATGGCAAAAACTGAGCCAGAGAAGTAGAAACAGAGAGCACAAATAAAATATTGATCTGTCTCCCATCTTCTGTTTCCATCGGATAAGTAATGCAGCCAGCGGAAGGAAGACTGTTACCCTCAGAACACCCTGCTATCTTCATCTTTCATAAAGTGCAGTCATATGCTGTATTTGACATAGATTCCAGGAGCTCTCTTCTGCCCCAATCAACCAGAAATTATCAGCAATTTTAGGCGATTCTACATCCAAAGGAGCTTTCATACCAAGGCTGGATGATACTGCCAGGATCAGTGTGACCTGCGATTTTGTGTCTGTCTAGACGAGGTTAGGGAAAGGTAAGAGAGAGATGAAGCCTGGGAATGGCTCTTATTAGAGAGAAACTTGTTAAAGAGAGATTTTAACAGCTCAAACCACCTTCGAGGCCAATAAGGCCACCAAAACGGATTATTGCATCATGATCTGAGGTTGTAGAAAGGGCGCCGGTGCTGACTGATTAGGAAGCTATTGGAAATAAATAAAAGGGTGACATTATGTGAGACGCAGGGTCACAGCAGGGAGCATCCTGAAAAGCCATAGGTGTGCCCAGTTCCGTTTTTCAAGGCACTGGTGAGTGCTTTGTGTATGGCCCTGGATGTCGGGTCTTTTGTATGGGATATTTTTAGATAAACTGATTTCACAAGGAGGGGGAAGGTGATGAGTGTCCTGTTGTGTTAATCCTCCCTCTTGACACCTTTGGGATCAAATCTGGTGGGTTCAGGGAGCAAGTGAAATGAGTTTGGTGGCCTCAAGCTACACTAATACAGATATGTATCCTTAAACAAAGTCACAAATCACTGGCTGGCCGCTGTGATCATAGAGCCGAGGCGGCAGGAGTGTTACAGGTCACGGGCAGGACTGGCGGATAGAGCTTTGTTAGGGGAACGAACCATGACCTCTCAGCCTCCTGTTTGAGGCATGCATATGCTAGCAATGACCCTTCTCATCCATAAAGGTGAATATTCACGTTATTGGAAAGCCTCGATCCAACATCAGTGTGTGTGTGTGCACACGCGCGTGCGTGTGCTCCCATGCCCTCGAGTGTATGCCATACTGTGTGTGTGTGTGTATGTATGTGCATGCATCTCTGTGTGTGTGTATGTGCATGTGTGTGTATATGTGCATGCATGTCTCTGTGTGCGAGTGTGTTTGCGCATGCGTGTGTGTGTCTGTATGTGTATGTGCTCTCGTGCCCTCGTGTGTGCCATACTGTGTGTGTGTGCATGCACGTGCATGTGCCATGGTGTGTGTATGCGTGCATGTGTGTCATAGTTTGTGTGTTTGTGTGTGCACATGTGCACGCCTGTATGTGTGTGTGCCACAGTTTGTGTACACGTCAGAGGACACCTTGAATGTTAGTCTTTACATCCACCCTGTTTGAGGCAGGTTCTTTTCGTTGTTTGCTATTGCATTCTCCACAGTAGTTGACCTATGAATGCTGGGCAATTCTCCTGTCTCTATCCCCCCATCTCGAAGTAGGAATACTGGGGTAATACAGGGATGACAGACTTGCTCTACAATGCCTGACTTTATGTGGGTTCTGGAGATCTGAACTCGGGTCTTCACATTTGCTTTCTAAGAGCTCTGCCTACTGAGCCGTCTTCCCAGTCCCTAAAACTATCTTACAAAAGCTCTAGTTATCAGAAGCCCCATGCTTCAGTTACTTGCAACTCACAGACGTGGTGGATAGAGAGTATTCCCGTGTTTAAAATGTAACTGCCTCCAGCAAAATAATGGAATTTGTGTCAGCGAATTTGAAATCTAAACCCTGTTTGCTTTCTTGCCAGCTCAGTGAGGGGCTTCTGCACCGCTTGGATGAAAACACAGAGATTAGAAAACAAGGGCCCTGTGAATGACATTTACAGAGATCTCATACTGGAAAGGGCACATTTTATTATGACTCTGTGTCAAAAGTGTGGTTTCATCAGAAGACAGGAGGCAAAAGACACAGGCAATCAATACCTGGGCTTCTGATATCTGAACTGGGGAAAGAAAATCATTATCCTGTTATTTTCTTGAGGCCTAGTGCTTGAAATACTGCACCTTGATTCCATACTAACCCAGTAGTTGGGGGTTTGTGGGTTCAGAAACCCCTTGAAGAATGTGAAATTAAAGCACAAAGCATTAGGCAAATGTGTACGCAACATTTTAGCATGAAAACAGGGAGAAAGGCTGAGAAAAAAAATTAACCTTTTGAAAAAAGCATATAATCCAATTTCTTATTAGTATTTATCTAATGGCACGTGTTTAATTTGTGAGTCTCTGGAGTCATCAGTAGAGTTCCTTCCTTCTTTCCTTCCTTCCTTTCTTCCTGCCTTTTGACAAAACAGACAGCAGACAGATTTCTAGTGGAGAGAGTCCCCTCTGTAGCATCGGGCTGCTTGGGTTGTGTTTGTCTCTCCGTGTTTATTGAAAACTTTGCTTTAATGTCAGGAAGGCAAACCCACGGAAAGTGAGAAGAACAAAGCATTTGACATTCGATTTAAAAAAACCAGCTGTATTCTTTACTTCTCACTGGTACAGAAAAACCTGGCCACTGAGCTTAAGTGTTTTCAGACAAGGGGGAAGGGTTCATTTTGAAATTTCTACATCCATCCCCAAGCGCAGTACTGGCTCAGCCCAACTGCTTCCAATATGGCTGTTTATAGGGTTTGCATTTTCCAAATACCCCAAGATAGTTAACCTTCCTCCCCTCAATGTCAGCTTCCAGGAAGACCCTGGGTTTGTGTTATGGAGAACGGGCCACATCAGTCAGAGATGTATGCAAAACCAAGTATAGCTGTCCTGATCTGGTGTGGATATCATCATTTAGTTATTTAAATTCTGTTTTCTTAACTATCATTGATGAGATTAGCATTATATAGCCACAAAGTCGCGACCTGCCTTTTTAGGCTCTCTGCCATCGCCCCACAGCAAGCTAAGTGGGTCCTTAATGAACAAGAAAAGGTTATCTGGCTTTTCTCTCTCTCAGTCTGCTCAGGCTAGAATCCACCAGCCACGGATAACAGTTCAAAGGCATGCAAATGAGGGCTGTGGTTACCACTCAGCTCCTTCCAGGGTGATGTTCCTATGACCCACTGGCAGATACAAAATGGCAGTAGGAAACCTAATGATCTCCCAGACCAACTCCACGTGGCCTTATTTCAGTTGAAGGAACCACCATAGTCACCTAACAGAATTGCTACAATTAAGGAAAACTGACAAGACCAAGTGTTGGTGAGGACGGAGAACAAACGTAATTTGTTCACCCATTGACGGGGCACCGTTAGGAGAAACCCTTTGGAAAACCACGGAATCTGCTAAAGCTGAACATGCAATGACTTCTCCGGACAGCTATTCCTCTCTTAAGTGAACGAATAGCCAACAGAAAGGCCAGCACAGTGGACACCGGCAGATAGGGTTGGAGTGTTTGCAGCAGCCCTTCCTCTCCCCAAAGTCAGAACAACTCAAATGTTTGTGTAGGATAGGAGAAATACAATGGATATGTGGATTATGTGGGCGGAGAACATGAGAACTAATGTCATATGCAGGGCCATGTCTGATTCTCATAAGATGCCTGCTGGAAGAATCCAGGGGTATGAAAATACATACAATGTGGTTCTTCACTCGAGGGTCACGGATGGACAGAGTTAACCTGGTGAGGGAAGTCAGTTACCTTCGGAGAGAAGGATTGGGAAGAGGCTCTGGAAGAAGCTTGGGGACACTTCTTGCATCCACATGGGGATGACATGTGTTCACTTTGTCAAAAAAAAAAATTAACCGAACTCCACATTTATGATTAGCACAACTTTCTGTAAGTAATTTACTACAATTACACTCCACAGAATTATTCTTCGTGCAATCTGTTAGTAACTTAGGTGCGTCAACTTCTGAAATACTAGGAAAGGCAGGAAGAATGACTAAGGCGATTTCTCCCTAAGTGAAATTTCCTGCAGAATTAGAAAAAAATTAGTTTCAGAGAAACCATTATAAATACAATTCAAAAGAATCTGTGTTTTTCAGCCTGGTGCTTGTAAGGCTAATCAACATTTTGGCCTAACTGTTCAAGTATGGTGTAGTGTGTTGTAGTAAAGATTTTGTGAGGGGGGAGCAAACTAGCCATTCTTCGTGTGCGGGATTTAAGTTAAATCAGGAACTATATCAACTGAACATCAGAAAGGGCTTCTAGAGCATGATGTTAACTTTTAGCTGTGGAACCAGAATGGCTAGTAAGGAAACTGGCTGAGGGCCGGGTGTGATGACATATTGATAATTTCAGGGGGAGGTTGAAGCAAGAGGCTCCTGAGTTCTAGGCTAGCCTGGGCCAGATTCCATCTCAAAAACATAGTGAGTGTCTGTCCCCAAATCAGAAGCAAGGGGGCTGGCTCAGTGCTTGTTGAAGACCTAAGTTCAAATCCTGGGTGTAGCTTCCTGTGCTTGTCACCTCTGTCTGAGGGTTGGGGTGGAGACAGGAGATCACCAGGGCTCAGTGGCCAGGCAGCCCAGGAAAAAACAAACCAGACCAGACCAGGAAGCTTTGGGCTCAGTGAGAGACCCACTATCAAGGAGACAAGGTGGGGAAGGATAGAAAAAGCCACCTGATGTCCTCCTTTGGTCTTCTCAGGCATGTAAGTACTTGCTTGTACATTCTGGTGCATGGTGCATGTGCACGCGCACACACACACACTCCATATCCGCCTCCTTGGACACTAGGCACACACATGGTGCACAGACATACATGCAGGCAAAACAGTCATTCACATAAAAGAAGCCGTAAAAAGAAGTAGAAGGGTCTGGGGTGTGGTTCAGTAGGTACAGTGTTGATGAAGCAAGCCTGAGGGCTTAGGGTTGGTCATCAGCACCACGCAAACCTCTGTAAGTTCAAATGCTGCTAGAACAGAGGCAGAAGAATCCCTGAAGCTGCTTATGTTGTTGAGTAAATGAGCCGTAGTTCAGTGAGAGACCCTGTCTCAAAAATAAGGTGGAGAGTGACTGAGGAAGAGACCCAACAATGGTGCACACCTTTGATCTCGAGGATCTATCTCTGAGTTGGAGGCCAGCCTGGTCTACAGAGTGAGTTCTAGAAGAGCCAGGGCTACACAGAGAAATCCTGTCTTAGAAAACCAAACCAAACCAAACCAAACCAAACCAAACCAAACCAAACCAAACACCAAACCAAACAAACAAGCGCCCCCCCCCGAACCTCTGTTCTCTATATGGACTCACATAAATGCACTAGTATTCATAAGCAAGTGGGCATATACACATGAACAGGTACACACACATATAATTAAGAAACAGAAGGAGACATTAAAGGTCTCTAGGGAGTGAGCTTGGTCAAGTGCAACTTCATACCAAACATGAAAAAGAGAACAGATTTTTCAATTACTTTTATTTTTAGGCAGAGTTTCTCTATGTATCCCTAGCTGGCCTGAAGCTCTTGCTATGTGGAGAGGACTGGCCCTTGAACTCACAGAGATATGCAACCATGTCTGGCCAAAGGAGCTTTTCCTTAAAAAAATGTAAATTAGGGCTGGAGAGACCGCTCAGCGGTTAAGAGCACTGGCTGCTCTTCCAGAGGTCCTGAGTTCAATCCCCAGCAACCACATGGTGGCTCACAACCATCTGTAATGGGATCCGATGCCCTCTTCTAGTGTGTCTGAAGAGGGTGACAGTGTACTCATATACATAAAATAAATAATTATAAAAAAATTTAAAAATGTAAATTAGTATTAATTTGTATTTATAGTGTGTAATTTATATTAGATTAGTATTGGTTATTTATTTGTAATTTGAAAATTATTTTCGTTTTGGGATAGGGTCTTGCATGGCTCAGGCTAACCTCAAACTTGAGGATGGCCTTGAATTTTTTATCCTCCTGCCTCCACTTTCCAAGTGCTGGGATTGCAAGAATGTACCATCATGCCGTGGGCCAACAGTAGTTTTAGATGATAACAAATTCTAGAAATTTCTCCTCTTCCTCACGGATTCTTTTCCCTCTGTACACTTTATTCTTCTTGCCTCTAAGAAAAGCCAGTCAAAAATGTCTAAATGAACTACTTTTCTTTGTTTTATTTGAGGTTTGTTTTTAGACTCGGGAATATAATTAGGTAAACTAGGACACCTCTCTAAAATATTTCTTTGAGACAGGGTTTCACTAGAAGCCCAGCTTTGCTTGGAACTCTTGGTCTGGCCGCAGCCTCCCAAGTGCTGGGGTTACAGGCGTACACTATCATGTCGGAGTAGAAAAGTAGAAGGATATTTTTAATACATCTCCAAATATCCTCTTGAAAGATAGATCGTTTGGAGTCAAGGTTTTCCGTGTTAAAGTACTACTGGCTTTTTAGCTCAATTCCTATGTGGCTTCAGAGCATTCTGAAAACTGCTGATTCTTGCTCAGTAAGTGGGGACTGAATTATGGCCATGAAGGTCTGGAATCTCCGAAGCAGATTTATGCTTCATAAAGACCTATGCAAGATAAAAATAGTCACATGGAAATTTAAGGCCCTTCCAGCCTCTGGTTTCTCACATCTCTGGGGCGACTTTCCAGCGTAAGTGAGCACCAGTGTTCAGTTGCTGGCTCTGGGGCGGGTCTCTGAATTACACAGCTAAGCCCTTAGACCGGACCCTCCTGGTTCTTCCTTAAATCCTACTTCATGTGCTATGATTATATGCTGCACAAAGTATGGCACTGTCCAGTTGTCCTCTGACTGTGACCGGCTGAGACTGGAGCAAAGGGCGATGCCCCCTGTGTGCAGATGGCACTCCACGCTAGGTCATGAAGCTACCTGAAGGACAGAAACAACTGCTAGTTTCTACCAGTCAAGAATAGAACTATCCCATAGATAGGGGGAAGTAACTAAGCATTGAAACATAGCCAACTTAACCAGTCTTTATGAAGTCACAGTGACACATAGTTAACTATGGGGCCATTCAAATTCATTCAAAACCCTGTGGGCATGCTCTGTGAGCACAGGGACCATGCTAAAGAATGGGGGTGAGGGGGGGAGGAGAGAGCGGATGACCTCTAGATGATTATCTGAAAGGGTTCAATAAATACAAGAGAGGAATATGAGCAGGTGTTACAATAAATACCTGTGTTTCAAAGGAGGTTCTCACAGGCTGTGAAACAGCAAGACAAACCAAACCACCACCACAACAAAAACCCACCCCAAGCTAGATTCTGAGAGATGGCTGAGACAGGGTGAGGGTGACAGACAGCTTGGAAGTCTATGTTGGGTGTGTGTTCCCAACCCAAGGGACCAGATTGCAGCCTAGAGATTTTCTGGGCAGTGCAGTCATGGGTGTGTTCCAGGGCACAGGCATGCCATTCTGAAAACATGGATGGTTGAGTTATGAATTCTATTGGTCTCACCTTCCTGTCTGTTAAACAGACACTGGATGAAGAACATGAGAAAACCAGTGTTCTCTAGTGATGGAGATGATTTAAGTATTCTTATTTCACGTCTCTTCTATTAAGTGACTGATTCCATTTTTAAAGGAGACTAGTAATTCTTTTTTATAATTTATTTATTTTTATTTTATGTACATGGGTGTTTTCCTTTCATGTATGTCTGTACGAGGGTATCGGGTTCCTTGGAACTGGAGTTACAGACAGTTGTGAGCCACCATGTGGTTGCTGGGAATGGAACCAAGGCCCTCTGGAAGAGCAGCCAGTGCTCTTAACCACTGAGCAGTCTCTCCAGCCTGACTAATAACTCTTAACTAAGAATAATTAACTAGATTTTAACCTTGCAATTTTTTAAATAGACAAATTTTACTCTGGAGTCCAGAATTTGCAACACTCCTGCCTTAATCTCCTAAGTACCAAGACCACAGGCCTGTGTCAGCATGTCTGGCCGCCTTGGGTGTTTTTGGAGCAATGTATAAATACCTACTGAATGGGTAAAAAAAAATGCTTTCAAATTTTTCTCCCATATTGTTTTCTTAAAGCAATTGATTATAAGCTCATTGTTTTATCGGTACACACACACACACACACCACACACACACACACACACCACACACCACACACACACACACACACATACACACACACAAAACAATATTAAACAACAACAAATACATATGTTTTGATTTAATTTTACTTTTTTTTCTTGAGACAAAGGTAGCCCTGGCTGACCTGGAGAGAAGGCTGGCCTCGAACTCAGAGAGCTATTTGTCTCTGCCTCTCAAGTGCTGGGATTAAAGGTGTGGACCATGCCCAGCTGTTTAAGTATTTTTGTTTTAATTTTATGTGCATTGGTAGTTTGCTTGCGTGGTATGTCTGATTACCACATGTTTGCACGTACCCTTGGAGGCCACAAGTGCTGGATCCTCTGGAGCAAGAGTTACGGGCTGCTGTCAGTTGCCTGTGAGTACTGAGGACTGAACCCACGTCCTTTGGGAGAGCAGCCAGTGCTCTTACCCCCTGAGCCATCTCTTTAGCTTCTTAATTTAAACTTTTGAGATAGGGTCTTACTGTCCTGGTCAAGATGGACTCAAATTCTGGGCTCAAACAATCTTCTGCTTCAGCATCTTGAGCAGTGGCACAAGCTATCTACAGGCACAAGCTGCCATGCCTGCCTTGAACAATGACAGGAGAATTTGGAGGTCATCTCTCGGAATCTAGTTGAGGTGTTTCTGTTCACAGCCTGTGAGGACGTCCTTCTGTGAACCAAGTTGTTTATTGCAACGCCCACTCTTACTCCTCTCTTACATATTTAACCATTTCAGGTAGAGGTGAATGTGTCTGCTTAATTCAGAGACCATTTGGGAAGGGAATGGTGCTGGCATACTGTAATCTTCTCAGTGATAGTTTATACTGCAAACATATAACAAGGCCCAATCTTATGCAAACAGAGCTGCCTACAATATGGAATTAAAAGATATAAAAACATGTTTAATGGTTTTGCCAAGGGTATGGGAATACTTTTGACAATCATTGCTTTTATATAAGCGTCTTTGAATCTACTCAGTTTCAACATACTTGCATAGAATCATAAAGAACTATATAGAAGCCACGAAAGCTGGCATTGCCTTTAATCTCAGGATTTGAGACAGCCAGAGACTTGATCAGGCCAGCCTGGTCTACATAGTGAGACTCTGTCTCAAAACCAAACCAAACCAAACCCAACCCAACACAACCCAATCCAATCCATTCCAACCCAACCCAACCCAAGAAGGAGTACAGTAAAGAGGAATTTCTACCATAATAGGGACAAGCAGATACTATGCCTTTTGTCTTTCATGGAACAGTGGGACAGTATTAGTATCTCTAACAGACAGTGGGAATTCTCTACAGCAAAACAGAGTATTTTAGTATGCTGCTCCCTTAGTACTTAGACATAAACAGGACAGAATGAGCTAATGGCTCCACACGTCACACACACACAGGCTCTCTGTAGCCCCAACCCTTGCTAACACAGTAGGTGCTTAATAAACATTTTATAAATCAATGAATTGCAGGGAGCCAGAGATTTTAGGTCCTATTATTGATTCTGCTGCACATTGATTCATCAAGAGGATTTGGGCAGATAGCTCCTCTGTGTTCATTTTATTTTTCCTTTATGAAATCAAGATGATGAAGCATCTTTTACAGAAATATGGTGATGCTGGAGATACTGCATGCAATATGATGTGGATACCTTGGGAGGCAGGAATCTTACAAACAGGAGGCATTGTTCAGGTTACCCACAGCATTCAGATTTAATTTGTGCTGCATAGAATATGTGGAAAGCCCGTGACCCCAGTAATGAAAGCTGCCAAGCCCTAGATGTCTGGAGAAGAAAGCTTTCCTTCCATGTTTTTCCAGCAGCAAGAGACCAACTGCTATTTCTCTTGCCCATCTGCTGTAACCCTGATGCACTCGTGTCTCCAGTCTCATCCTGATCTCTCTTTATGAGCCTTGAAACAAGCAGATTCTTTAAACAGCAGAAGGTAGAAGGTGTGTACATCTGGAAGAACAGTAATTAGGCTCCTTGTTTTAAGGATGAAGAGTTCAGACAGAGATGGGTAAAGAACACTGACCAGCGACATGCGCAAGAAAAGATAGATCAATCCGAATGATTCATCATGCCAGGAGCTGTCCAAATAATCCAGGGTAACAGCCAGGGTGATGTATAGTGGATGTCACTTGGCGAGACCCTTAACAAGGCAGCTAGTACAAGAGCTGCTGGTGGTCAGTGAGTATCAGAGCATAAGCCAGGCCAGGGCAGGGGAAATACAGACCATCCATCACTGACCCAACCTAATGGCTGGGCTTATTAGTAAACATTCGCTGTGGCTGACAGCTTGTAATGGTACAGGATGTTCTCTTACTGTCCCCCAAGTAAACCAGGCCACCTGACAGATGTGTGAAGCCTGTGGTCTTTCTTCAGATTCTCTAAGTATAACTCATTCTATTTTATTGAGAGAGGCAAGAGTAGGTCTTTGGAAGAATAAGAGAGAAGAGTTACATATGAAGCGTTTAGCAAATGCTTTCTTAATTTATTCTGCTCCCAAGATGATTTTTCTCTTCTTAACAGTAAATCAGGAAAGGGACATTGTACACTGACATACATGCATTACTCTACAGGCACTGCTGGAGGTGAGTTTTGTCTCTATCTCTCCTTACTATGGATCAGAAATTCCCAAAGTGGAAATAAAATCCACTCTCTGTACTAAAGATATCTAAGTCTACTTTAACTACATTATGTTCTTGGAGGGGATAGCTTAATGGACTAAGTAGGAGGTTTGAAATATCTAGACTTCCTGGAACCTCAGGTTCAATTCCCTGCTGAATTGTCTCAGTCTTGCAGTCTTCATTGGCAGATAAATTAAAATCCTAAGATGCTTACTGAGCTCGGATCTCTTAGCTGAGTCCCAGTAGCTCACAATCCTGTTTTATTTTTTTTAAACTTCCTAGAAGAATTCTGTATAATCTTCATGGCCCATCTGGTGCCCATTAATCAAAAGATAACAAATGGTCTTTAAAAAGAAAGCAACTCCCTTCCCCAACTCTGAGACAGTCTTAAATATCTGCAGTTGGAGACTAGCCGGGTGCTGCAGCTTTCTCTTCCATCTCCTGAACTCTTTTCTTGCTGTACCCTCCAGTGCATCTTCCCCTTGGCTTGACCTTGTCTTTCTCCTTAACTTTGGTTATTGACTTTGCTTTGAGTTCTGGCACAGGCTAGTTTCCCAAGCCTGCCTTGACTTGATTTGGGACTGTCTCCTTACTTTGTCTTCCAGGATTGGCATGATCCTTTAAGTCTCATGTTAGTTTCTGTGGGTAGGGAGGCGACTTGGTATAAAAGGGTCTGCCAGGGTGCTTGCTCAGCTGCACCTGTTCACTGCCATCCTGTGTTCTTGCCCTGGCGTTGTGTATGCGGTGGCTGTGGTGATAAGAGGGCCCTCTGTTGCACCTGCATTTTGGTGTGTGAAATAAGTGGGTTTGATGTGGCAAGGTCCTGACACTCTCGGGTCCTGTCCTTGGTTACCATCTGTGACCCCCATCACCCAGGCTTCAGATTAAGAGAGAAGGAAACTGGGAAACACTTTCAAAACTACATTTTATGGATCATTATAGCCACTAATGACTGCCAATCAAGCAAGAACATTTTGTTCTGAACATCAGAACATTATACAGTGTAGAGTACCAGCATGCAGGGTATTTACAGAGAGAAGCTAGGGGCATACAGTTTTAGCTAGGTGTGGTGGCATACACTTGTAATCCCTGCACTTTGGAGGCCGAGATGGGAAGATTATAATTCAGGACTAGCCTGGACTACATGGTGAGACCCTATTTCAAGCCAATCAATAAACAAAACCCTATTACCCCAAACCTAGCATTGGTGGGATGGAGACAGAAAGATGCCAAGAGCTCACTGGCTAGCCTGGCTAGCTTGAAGGATGAATTTCTGATTCAGTGAGAGACCTTAGTAAAGCAGAGAACAACAGAGGGAGATCCCTGAGGCCCCGCTCTGCTCTCTGCATGTGTATGTTAAGCACACACCTATGTACACATACCACACAAATGCCCAAGAAAAAAAGAACAAGAAAACTTTAATAAAAACAAGACCGCAGCATCACCTTATTTATATGCTGATTGTGGGGTCTGGAAGGAAGGACATTCAGTGGCTAGTTCAGTGGAAGTGGCTCTTGAGCCAGTGTGCCCACTCTGGATCTAGGTGCCACTATCTACCAGCTATGAAGCTTGAGCAATCACACAACCTCTGTCTCTGTCTCCTCTTCTAGAGGATGGACAAAGTGGTGGCCTTTATCTTACAAGGTTGCTGTCAGGGTAAAATGGTTTGCTTTTGAATAGTCTTTAGAACTGCACCCGATACCTGGCATGGTAGCTTGTGCTTGTAACCCCAGCACTAGGGAAGCTGAGGCAGGAGGACTACTGAGAGCTTAAGGCTGCTGTGGGTTACATAGCCTCTAACATTCCAGCCTGGGCTACATAATAAGACCTTGCCTCAAAACCAAAAAGTATGCCGCCCACACAGGAGCACTACATAAATGTTGGTTAAACAAAGATAAATATTGGAACTATAAACCCTGTCATGCATGCTAGAGCATGTTCCTGGGCATAGCCTGTCATTGCTGAGTAGCAGAGACATTACGACCTTTATTTAATACCTGCAATTAAATTGCTGGCTTATGCATAGGAGAACATTGATGCTATTCAAGACTGTTACTCATTACCTAAGGGGTGTGTGTGTGTGGTGGAGATAGGTGTGTGTGTGTGTGTGTGTGTGTGTGTGTGTGTGAGAGAGAGAGAGAGAGAGAGAGAGAGAGAGAGAGAGAGAGAGAATCTTTTAAATTTACTATAGAAACTTCTAATGTGTGTATGTGTCTCTCTTACTATGCATTGTGCCTAGCTCAAGGACCAATGTGGTGCATTCTTGTTGCTAATAAGCCTCCCATGGAGAGTACTGACATTTGAATGGCCCTAAATGTTTTCTGACATCTGGCCAGAGCTAATCATAGATTCGTCTACAGGCTGGTTCCTGCTTTTTGAGGAGGTGCAGACACTGCCTCCGGGATAGTGTTAGGTTCCTAAATGGTACCCGACACGTAGCAAAGGTAGGCATAATTTAAGCATTAAACTATGTATTGTGGTATAACTGGGAAAATAGCCCAGCAGCCATCCATTACGTTCCACTTATATGCCAGTTTCTGTTCTAAGTGTTTTTCATGTATCAACTCAGTTAAGTTTCATAGCAAGCCTATGAGGCAGGTATCCTCTCATTTTATAGATGAGGAAACTAGGCAGGGAGATGGAATCCCTTGTGACTTAGCTCACAGTTAAGCCTAGTAGATGGGGCTTAAGGCCAGATTGCAGCATTGTAAAACCAGAGGAAGCACAGGACACCATAGATTTGGGATGAGGGAGAGGCAGGGGTGTGTGTGTGTGTGTGTGTGTG
>JADRCH010000113.1:1288007-1302181 GCA_019843965.1 Rhynchomys soricoides
TAGTGTGAGTACGTGTGAGAGAGTGTGTGTGAGAGTGTGTGTGAGAGTGTGTGTGAGTGAGTGTGTGTGTGTGAGTATGCTCCTAATAGTGTGAGTACGTGTGAGAGTGTGTGAGTGTGTGTGAGTGTGTGAGTGTGTGTTCCTAATAGAGGTTCCTGGCCCTTCTCCAGGCAGGCAAGGAAATACCTGTGTCTTTGACCAAAGGGGAGGCTCTTACATCTCGCAAGCACCGCTGTGCTTGGGAAGGACCATGTTCTTGTGTGAGTGTCCTTGAGAGAAAGTGCGGATGATATTCTCTTCATGCCTGGCAGTTGGTAGCGAGCCAGGCCCATCACAAGCACCCAGAAAATAGGAGCTAACATTCCTCTTCAGCTTAAGGTTCTGACATTTTTGTATGAACACTTACTTATTTTGGTTGTTACTACATGGATTTGGATATGAAACAGAGAGCGATGATTGTCAGCTGTTTAGAAGAACTAGTTTTGTCATCACAAAACATTTATAATACTTGCTCAGAGATCCAACATGATACAATCTCACTCCCTTTATCTTGGGTCATGTGTCTTGCCTAGTTGCTGAACACCAATGTTAGCCTCCCCAGTAAACACCAGAAAGACATTCTAACCTAAACGCTGTTTCTAGAGCAATGAAATATATCAGCAAGTCTTTCACCTCTAGGCTGGCCAGACCAGCTGTTAATGACCAGAGACCATTCCTCGTCTTGGGCTTAGACAGGGTGCTCTGAGAAATAGCTCTTGAGCTTGTTCCAGTTTTCAGTGCAAAGTGCACAAGTGGCAAACCCAGCCCTAAAATTCACCTCATTGATGATCATCTCCCTGTGAAGGGTAGACCATCCAGCCCCAGATCCTGAGTTGAAAAATGCTCACTTTCCAATGGTGCCCCTTTGGGTTGGGATGCAGGTCAGGCATACTTGCCCAGCCATGGCCACTACTGACTGGGCTGTCTGCTCTAGAGCTAAAATAGATGAGCACTTCCTGGAATAGCCACCCTGCAATTTTTACAGGAATCAGATTCATTAAATTAAAAATAATAAGCCAGTCAATTTTCTTGTTGCAACCTGTCTCTTAGAACTTGCTGGCTACGCCAGTACCTTCCAGGACGTCTCCTTGTGCCCGAAAAGCTTTGGGTTTTGTTCTCACCTTCAAGGTCTATTTTCGTAGGTTCTTTTGGAGCAGCGGTTCTCACCCTTCCTAATTACTTCAACCCTTTAATACAGTTCCTGGTGTTGTGGTGACCCCCCGCACCCCAGCCATCACATTATCCTGTTGCTACTTCAGAACTATAAATTTGCTACTGTTACGAATGGTAATGTAAAGATCTGATTTGCAGGGTATCTGATATGGAACCCCCGTGGGGGTTGTGACCACAGGCTGACAGCCTCTATAGAGCCTTTAGATGAGGAGAGGAGAAAGATCGTCTCTAGCAAAAATAACTTGTGTATGGACCAACTGAAACAAATGAGACCGAATACAAAATCAAAGTGATTATCTCTTAAACTTGTTTTATGGTTAAAGTCCAGAGAGCTTTTAGTAGACAAACACACCAAAATAGACTAGAATAGAGGTCAAAAGAAATCTTAAACAGAAAGATCTTTGCAGAAAAAAGACACTAGAGGGGTTAGAGATGGCTCAGAGGCTTGCTGTTCTTCTAAAGGACCATAGTTCAGTTCCCAGCACTGACATCATGTGCCTTACCACTTCCTGTTAGTACATCTCCAGGAAAACTAGCACCCTCTCTCTCTCTCTCTACACACACACACACACACACACACACACACACACACACACAATCATATACATACACATAAGCAAATAACAGTGTAAATTTAAAAAAGACATGGATAACATGGTTTCTTAAATGTGTTATTCTATGTAATCCTCCTGACATAGGAGGCGACTGTGATACAGGAGGTTAAGGGTAGATAAGTAGGCAGGGTTTGGGTCTCCTGGTTTTCAAGTCAGTGTATGTAGTAGTTTTCAGGCTGCTTTTGCATCACCCAGAAACTGTCACCACGTCATCTCTAGAGCACCATCTGGTCCACCAAATCTCAGAATGAACCCCCGAGTTGTAACTGGAGATTCACAGACTCATTTAACTACTGTATTACAGCCTTGCTTGAGAAACATGTCCACATGAACTGTTTCTCTGTCCAGTCACTGGGCCGGTATTTCAGAAAGAAAGAATACGGCGGAGGGTATTGTCACAGCAGTTGCATACGCACAGATAGCGAGACACACACTGCAGAGAGAGGTCTAAATGAAGAACAGGAAATCTTCGGCATAGAAAGTAAACGCAATTAACAACTAGCCTAGCTGGAGGAAAGCCACTGTGCAAATAGTCTATATAGGCGCACAACGGCCTGTGATGTTAGCTCCACAGAATATGATGCCCTCTTCTGGTCTCCTCAGGCCTATGTATCCATGTGCTCACACACACACACACACACACACACACACACACACACACAGAGAGAGAGAGAGAGAGAGAGAGAGAGAGAGAGAGAGAGAGAACATAATACAAACAAACAGAGAATGAGCTCTCCCTCTGCTTCTCTGTTGCACCTGTTCATCCCTACCTCCCCTACCATCCCTTAAGTATCTCTCAGAAAGCCCTAAAACTCTTTGGAATATAGTTTGAAAACTACCATCACTGGACAGTCCTGTGCACACCTAAAAATTCAGATTTTTGGGTGTAGTTCCAGAAGACTGAATCACCATCTGCAGCCTGGGACCCAGAGACCTGAATGTGTAGTTGGAGACCACCTTCAAGGCTTCTTCCCATCTGAAATGAGAACACTGGAGATGGGCTAGCCTAATATTTTACACTCCACCCTTTGTAATTGCCAGCTGATTTTTCTGTGCGTCCGAAGACACAGCCAGGTGAGAACATTCCACCCGAAGGCTTCTGTGTTCTTGTTGCACAATGACATGGGAACAAGCTTTCCTGTAGGGTAGTGGTTACCATGTTCTCTTCACAATGACACAGGCACAAATGTTTACACGATGATGAAAGACCTTCTATATTTATTGAAGCAGCAGATGGCCACTGAAGTGCTATGAATGTATTTGAGTCATCGGTAAGGGCTCCACTGTGTATTTTACAGGCTTGGGTAAATGTCAACCTTTACCCAGAATACGGTTACATAAAGTGTATGGAAAATAGGGACAGGGTGGAGTTAGACAGGCACCTCTCTGCTTTTTCCCTAGGCTCTGAGTAAGTCTACCATCAGAGTAGCTGGAGTCTACTTGATCGCTACCATTTCAATAGCTTGTTCAGACATCGATTGCTGTCATGTCACCCGGAGAAAAGGATTAATAATCGGGTGCTCAGGTTGGCTCAATACTGCTGATAGTGCCTGACAAAAGACTGTTAGTAGGTCTCCCATGGGGACACTGACTGTGGAGGGAGCTCTAAGAACATCATTCAGGATTCTGCAGAATAATGGCGAACTCCAGAACTTCAGCCTACAAAACCCAACCAATGGTTTCCACATCCAAATCAATCCATTCTGGGTCTTGCTTTTCTGAGGCTCACAGATGATTCAGAGGTAATATTCCTAGTGGATAGCCACGGCCACTGCTGTGTCCTTGTATAGGTCACTGTCTGAACTGCTTCCAAGGGATGCAACTCTGCCATTCCTGACATGGGACCACAGATTCTTGGTTTGTCAGGTGCATCCTGAGAAAGTTTTGCAGAAATGTACTCAACCTCTAGGGATAGTGTGGACAACTGAGGCTGATGGATGCCTCAGTCTGGGGACATTAAAGTTCTGGGAAGCCCATGTAAAAGAAACCCCATTTCAGTCGCAGAAAATTAATCGGAGCAGCTTTGCAATGCAAGATGGCTGTTCAACTAAGATTAGGATAAAGAAGGCTATTAAGAAAGAACAGGAGCTGGAGAGGTGGCTCAGTGGTTACGGGCACTTGTGCCTGTGGAGGGTGCAGGTTCTGTTCCCAGCACACACACAGTGGCTCACACCTACATGGTGGCTCATCACCATCCTTAGCTCTAGTCCCAAGGGTACCCAACACCCTCTTCTGATCTCCACAGGCACCAGTCATGCATGCGGGGCCCATATATACTCATGGGTAAGACGCATATATAAAATGAATAAATCACAGGGAAACAAAGAGAGAAAGGTAATGGAGTGGGGCTGCACGCCTATGACCTCAGCATTTGCATGGTGGGGAGGCAGGAGGATCATGAGTTCAAGGCTATCCCTAGCTACATAATGAGTCTGCAGTCAGCCTGGGTTATGTGATAGCCTGTCTTAAAAATTTGATTCTTTTCTTTTTAAAGAGAAAATGGTGCTATCTCTTCCAGTTGAACAATAGTGGAAAGATGGCTGCACCAGAAAGCATGGCGTCACTGAGTCTGCTCTTCCTAGTTTGGGAAAAGTTTGGATGCTTGGATCAGAAAGAAGAGGGCACTTTCAGCTGTCTACATCAAAGAAGAATGGCTGGTAATATGAACAGCTGGACTGTAATGTTACGGACTAGTCTTTACTGTACAAAGAGTATAAAACATACGCGAAAGAGACTTCCAAGCACAAGCTTGGCCCTCTGTCTAGTTCATCCACCCTTCTAGGATAGAGTTCCAAGTCATTTCTTAGATTAGTTTTGGGCAGTGGAAGATGTTAAAAGCAGCATGCCCAGAGCCAGCAATTCAATGACAACACGCCTTTTTATTCAAATGCATCTAGATACTTTTCTGCATTTTCCTAGCAGCTTTATTTATTTATGCTTTAGTGCCATTCCTCTCAAGAGCCCCCAATGCTGGTTATTTAACAGTCTACATTCAGATAGGAGGATTTAGAAAGGCAGTGAGTACCACGCTGCTGTCTTCACTAACAATAACACAATTAACACGATGTCAGTACTCAGCTTGTTCTTATATATAGGTTTCTCTAATATATCCATATGACTTTAATTAGAGGCACAGACTATTTTAATTATTCCTCAAAGACTGAGCACAAGGCACTGATAACCGCATGAAGTAGAGAAAGTCGTCCCCCTCCCCACCCCGAGAGCATGCAATGCTGGTGATTGTGACACATTTATGGGAAAGTGGGAAGCAGTTTTGGGTGATGTTGGTACAGATCTCAGTATGGACAGCTATGAAGATGAGTGGGGCCACATGACACTTAGCATAAGGGAAATGTCATCCAGAGCCCAACGCATCATCAGCACCATAAAATCCTGCGATTCAAGGAATATCATTTTTAAATTTATTTTTTAAATGTGTATGGGTATTTTGCTTGCATCTATGTTTGTGTGCCATATTTGTGCCTGGTGCTTGAAGAGGCTGGAAGAGGGGCATCAGATCCCCTGGACCTGGAATTACAGATGATTGTGAGCCATCATGTGGGAATCCAACCTGGGTCCTCTGGAAGAGCAGCTAATGACTTTAACCACTGAGCTATCTCTCCAGCCCAACCCTGGATGTTTTAATGATCTGCCACAAAGCATTGGGAACAATATCTGAATGGCTTCTAGTTTGGTTTTATGCTTGAATATAGAGAGATCATATCTACTTAGAAATACTTTATGAAGATTCAACAAAGGGCAAGATGGCTCAGCAGGTAAGGGGACTTGTCTAGCCTGATGACCTGAGTTCTCTCGGGGACCCACATGGCAGAAGAGAGCTGATTATTTCAAGTTGTCTTCTGGCCTTTGCATGCACTCTATAGTGCATATGTGCCTCTCTCCGCATACATGTAGAAGTAAATTATAAACACAATAATAAAAAAAAAGTTTAAAGGTGCCCTGGTGAGATGGCTCAGTGGTTGGAGGCACTTGTTCTTGTAAAGGACCTGGGATCTGTTCTCAGCACCCACATAGAGTGGTGTATGACCACCTGTGACTCCAGTTCGGATCAGGAGATCCGACGACTTCTTCTGGTCTTCACAGGCACCATCCATGCACATGGTGAACATATATGCATGCAAGAAACACATTCATACACATACATAAAAAGAAATGTTTTTTAAAAATTATTTTAAAAATTTAGAAAGATTAATCAAGGTAGGATTTGTTAAAGTGTCAAACAGTTCTTGGGATACACCCTCCAGCAGCAGCTTAAGAAAGAGTGGGCTTTCCTTGAATTTCATAGGAAGGCTTCACAGAAGAGGCAAAGACTAGCTGGGTTTTGGTGGATGAATAGGAGTTCCCTAAGAATAGGAGACACAGTATGGGCAACAAGATGTGAAACTGTAGGGGGAGCACTGGTATTACTGACATGTCAGAGCAAAAGGAGAGAAAGACAGAGAGGTGGCACTGACTTGCAAAGGAAGGGAGAAGGAACAAAGATGGATGTACTCAGGGAATACTGCTTCATATGCTACCATGCATTATTGAGCATTATGGCAGTTGAAGGTTCATAAAGCAACCAATGGTCTCAGCTTGTCATCTAGCTATGAAGTCTGAGCATTCTCTAAAGTTAGCTCTCATTCCTCCAGGGAGTCCCTCAGTGTTGCTCACAGACCCCATGTGGGAGCAATCCACAGGACAGGGACACCTCTCGCCAAACTCTAGACTGCAGTCCTCTTAGCTTGCACAGTTAGCACATTAACTGTGACACACGGACAACAGATTACCCAAGATGCTGTTCAGCAGAATGTTTTAAAGTGAGCAAGCACAATCAGAGAGCAGGAACACAGCTTGCGGGGATGCGGCAAATCTGGGAATAGCAGGGGGTGTTGGTGTCCACCTCCCTGCTCCACCTTGGGACACTGAGACGCTGCAGTGTAGGCTGTGGCTCTCTTTTCAGAATGACATCACCTGAAGGCAGGTCTTCCTGAACAGCCACCACAGTGCTTGCCTTTGCTTTACTCCTCATGAACCTAGAGCCTAACACTCCCAAGTACTAGAAGATGTCTTTCCTACAACAGGTGCACCCGAAGGACCACACTTGAGTTGTTGAGAAATGGCTTAGGTTGACCCATTGACTTAGGGGAGAATCAATCCCAGGCTTTTGTATGCATCTGCAGGCACAATGAATGGCGGCTACACAGGCAAGGGATGAAGGTTTCCATTCAAAGTCAATGGACAGCCTCACACTCATGTAGATCTAACAACATTCCTTTAAAATATTTCCTTACGTGTGCATGTGTGAGTGTAAATGCATGCGTGTGAGTGCCATGGGGGCCAGGTCAGGGTATTGACTCTTTGGAGCTGGGTTATCGATATTTCTGAGCTGCTCAATGTGGGTTCTAGGATTCGAACTCTGGTCCTCATGATTGAGCAGCAAGTGCCTTACCCTCCAGGCTGTCTCTCCAGCACATCAGTAAGGCTGTTTAAAGGCACGGATGCTTGTGAATATTCCTTCATTTTTTTATCATTATTTCATTCTTTATCACCAAACATACACCAAACACCTTCAGATTTTTAGGTACACGAGAAATAAAGATGAATAAGATAACTGCTCTCAAAGAGCTCAGCCCATGGGCTGGAGAGATGGCTCAGTGATTAAGATGTACTTAAGCTCTGCAAAAGACCTGGTTTTTGCTCTCACCACACACGTTAGGTGGATCACAACCACCAACCAGTAACTTCCATTCCAGGAGATCCAATGCCTCTATCCTCTGTGGACACCTGCATGTACATGGTGAGAACACACACACATACATATATGTACACACACACACACACACACACACACATTTATATATTTAAAAAAGAGCTTAGCCTAGAGAGGAATGAGGCATGGTATTGACTAATAGTTATGTTACAAATTGTCATTTCGGTTATCATTGTGCTAAAGCATCTCCCAGATTCTCTCATCGCACAGAGGAGAGTAGCTATTCACATCTCCAGTGTTCTGTTACCATTATTGAAATATACATCATGCAGAGGCTTCTGCACCGTGGTGCATTCTCAATAAGTATTAACTGCATTAATGAATAAACAGGGATCCATCTCCTAATATACATCTCTCTATAAGATTGTTGTTTAATCACTTCATGAAATTAAATGAAGAAATCCAGAGCACATGGGGTGAGTTTGGCAATCTATCGACACCGAGGGACCATGGAAGAATATCTGCTGGAGGGGGATGGGGCAGATACCCATAGGGACTGTGATGTCTGAGCTGGATTTTGAAGGAAGAGTAGGAATGTTCCAGAAAGCATCTATGAAGTCATGAGAGAGTATGTTCCACACTTGATGAGTCATTTTGTATTTCTGTAACCCCAGGGTACTTGGAGGTGAGCCATTCTAATGAGGCCAGGAAGTCATGATAGCTTACTGCAAGGTAGCCACTGGGCAGCTCCTCCACATGTGTTCTCTCTGATAACTGTTGACACTAAAGAGGGTTCAGTTCTTGTCTCTATTCATAGGTAAGAGCACGCCTTTAGTGGAGATCAGCAATTTGCCCATGACATGCCTCTTAAATCTGAAAGTCGTTTCAAAATTCTTTATGACTCCAAAGACCAGCCACTTGCCAGCAGCAGCTCTACAATATATATTGAAAAGGCATTTGTAAACCAAGGCAGAGGATCATGAACTCCAGGCCAGTTAGTGAGACCCTACTTCAAAAAAAAATATTCATTGTGCCTTAATTACTCCTGTTCTCAAATAAAATAAGAGAACATGATAAGGTTTTTTAGGTCTACAGTAAAATGAGAAATATCAGGACAACACGAGACCTTTTCCTTGAAGTTGCGTGGTTACACTTTACAAAATACTTTATTCTGAACTCATGTTCTTCCTCTTTCTTGACATTATAATATTTCTCTTAAAATAGTGTTGATGGGTAGGAGTGACTTTAAAATGTTCTTATCAAAGCTGAAAATTGGCAATCATCTGATATATCTCCAGACTTAGAGATAATCACCACCATAGGACATAGAGTCCATCAAAGACAGGGTGAGAAGTCTGAACTAGGGCCAAGAGTCTCAAGAGATGTACAAGAGATAGACTCGTAGGACGTGCAGGAGGAAGGGGACGTGCAGGGGTGTTTTACAACATGGGTCCTTGATGACAGAGGTGGGTCACTAGGAACCGGCCTTGAAGCCTACCTACATCTGGTCCTGACTCACTGGTGAGGAGTTCTGTCAAACCCTCCCAGGGTTATACAGTCCCTCTCCCATGCCTTCCCTACCATGATGGACTAGGGCTCCTTGCAACTGTGATCTAGTTAACTCCATTAAGTTGCTGCTCTGTCGAGTATTTTGTCATGGTGATAAGAAGAGTAACCAATATAATGACTTTGTTTCCAACTTATTTTGAGTTCAAGGACAGCTAGATGAACATGATTTTAAAATATTGATTCTATCTTTCCAAATTAAAAAAAAAATTATCCAATGTAACTATAAAATTTAACCCATATTGAAATACTTCAGGCTTAAAAATATAGGTGGTGTTACAGGAAGGAAATTTTTAGTTAAATATACAAAAGCCACCATGGTTTCTCACCACATGCTGGTTCTCTATATGGTGCTCACTGCCACGCCTTATTGTGAAGAATCAGAGAAGCAGTAAACTGGCAAATGTTATGAAGGCTAGGAGATCATTTTGGACCTATCAGAAGGACTCAAATGATGTTATGAAGTGCTTTGAGATCTTTCACTGAAAGATGTTCAAGAGGAATTAACATTGACTATGAAGAGGTAAATGTTTAGTTACGGAAAAAAAAAGCTGTAGACAAAAGATAATGACTCTCAGTGACTCAGAACCAGATGCAGCTGGCTTTACTTCTGAATTTCTTTGCTAGTGAATAGTAACAAATCAAGTGGACCCTTTAAAAAAATATGAAGATGGCTACCTGAAGACAGAAATGAATTGAACATAATATCCAACTCCGGACAATGAGATTCCCATTCCCTCCCCCAACCCCCACCCCAATTAAAGGGAAGAATCCTGACCTGACAATCTGCCCTTTGGTATCTCAAACCCAGGCTGAGGGCAGATCTAGTGACCTCCTCCTGAATAAAAAGGGGAAGGGGATTGGGCAGTAAATTCTGTCCTGGCGAACATCAGCCGGGCAGTAAATCGGAATCCTCTCCGTGCCCTCTTTATTATCACATTCACAGCATGAAGTTATGAGCTTCCTCACAGCTCCTGCTATAAAAGTGTGATGGATGGGAGGGACACCTCGGGGAGTTAATCTATTCTTCCATTAAATTTTACTTTAATTGGTCTGTGAGTCAATCAGAAACCCACTAGACAGTGAATTAAGAAAGAAAAGAATGAAATAGAAAGGGGCTTTCTTTTGCAGTTACTATATTATAATGCAAGATTATTCTTCCATTGGAAAAAAAAAAGACTGACGGTCCATACAAATAATCCTTGGCTCTGGACAGAAAACGAGAGAAAAACAGGCACCCATGAATCCTGCTCACTGGTGACATTAATACATATGACATTTACACATAGTCACATACTCCACCAAGGAAAACCAAGCTTCTCAGACCCCCCTGTTATTCCCACCAACAGCAATTAGGATTGGAGGGGTAGAGAAAATGACTACAAAGATGCATATGCTGTTGAGAACCTCTCATTGGCATTGTAACTCCGCAGTACAAAAGGAAGGGTGGATGCTGAACACCAAGGCTGAATCGGCTGAAATGTCCGTGGGCTCAGTTAGTGAAATGTTTGTGCTGTGTTTAAGGACATAATAGGCTCTGATGAAGATTCTTAGAATCTAATAATGGCCTCTCTGGACTTCTTGTCTAATTAGTGGGATAAGAAGTGAGCCAGCTTGGAGCTGAATGTTGCCCGAGATGAGGGAGAAGGGGGGGGGGGGAGGAGTGAGGCTGGAAGCAAAAGAAACCAGAGAGAAACAGAAGGAAGGGCAGCCAGAGCTTTCGAAACCATCCTCCTGTGCTGACAACTGAAGTTTATGCCTTGAAATATATGATAATAAGGTGTTATGGGAGTGAGCCCCTGGGACCTGAATGTCTCTCTGTAAACAATAGACTTCAGGGAGAAGCCAGGGTTTGAGTAATGTACTCAGTCTTGACTCAGGATAAAAAAGAAAGAAAGAAAGGAAAAAGAAAGACAGCAAGCAAGCAAGCAGAGAGCAGTGGAGACAGGAAATAATTCCCTTTATTCTAACTGTAGAGCTGAGTCACAGGAAATGCCCTTTGAGGGCAAAGAAAATCGACCGCCATTGTCGAAATATGGTCAGCCGGTGTTTGGACAAGAAACCCAAGCCTCTGTCATCTCAGAAATCTTAGTGCATCAACAATATATGCCCGGGAACCAAATGTGTTACTGTGCAGTGTGGCCCAGTGGCATCGCTGGAGGGACATAGTGTGACTTTCTCCTTGCATCATGTGTTGTTTATCCAGCCTCCCACTCCACAAAGGGTTAAATCCGAAAGTGTCCTTGTTCCCACAGGCCCACATTTCAGATTCCAGGTACCTAGATGATATCCCCAGCTGCAGAGGAGGATGGTTTCTTTTAGAGACCAGGGTCAGGTAGAGCTCAAAGATAGCCTTAAGCAAGTACTAAATGACCAAAGTCCCCAGTGGACTGTGAGATGAAATCAGGTTGCCCTGAAGAGTCTTCATCCTCAAAGACAATGGCTCTGAACTCTTTTTCTTTGTTGTTTTTATAAACTCGAGGTCATGGGACAGTAAAGTATGATTTCTATTGGCATTAGTTCCACTTTATATATTAAAAAGGTATTTGCTGTGCCCCAATCATTCCGGGTCCAGGATCATAAGGGACCCTGTTTCTTGGTGGGAGGCAGTAACCTGAAGAGCTTTCTTAGTCATTACTAGCCTCTAGCCATGCTGGAACACCACACATGGGGCTCCTCAGACAGGAAGTCAAAGCCTGGCCTGACCCCTGGATGAACTCAGTGCATTTTCGGGCAACGGGCCTGATGAATCCCTAGGGACAGTGCTCTTCTGTGCCCGTGTCTGAACATTCGAGTCTACCCCTCTGTGCGCATGTGTGGAGGTGGGTGGTACTGAAGGGAAGGAGGGTGTGAAGGGCCTGGATAATTATGAAAATTAGATCTTTTCCAGCAGGCTTCAAGCTCAATTTGGGCTGACAGCTCATGAACAGATCATCTGAAGTCTTAATAGGCCAATGCTGGCTCAATAGTTGGATGGTTAAATCTTGCACATTTGTACCACAGCTGACACCCAAAGCAGCCCCAGATGCCTCCGATGGATGACGCAGATGAGACTATATTTAACATCCCTCCTCTATGGGGAGGGCCCCACAAGGCACAACAGAACAAATGTAAAATCACACTTAGAACTCTAGCCTGCTGAAGAAACATCCCAGGATTCTTCTCACAGTCAGATACCCAGCAGCAGAAGCAGCATACGATTAATGAGCCAGTTTAAAATATATTTGGTATTGACATCTTTCCGAAGTATTTCTGAACCCTGGCAATAAGAGATACTTTCCAGTGGTTTCTATTTCAAAACCAATTGGCTAGAAAAAACGGAAAGGTTGTTTGTTTTTCTCTCTCTCTTTCCTTCGACTTTAGTTGCTTGTCCCCAAAGAACAGACTCCATTGCCTTCCATGAATTGATAGTCATTTTGCAAAAATGTCAAGGCTTCAAGGTTCTTGACACATCCTGAATTCTGAAAGAATGTGCTTCCTGAATATTCCTGATAATGGCCTGAGGACCACAGGGGTCAGTGGGTTGGGGAAGCCAGCATTTCCTGCTTGGAAGAGAACTGTGCCAGGCGACTTAGAAGCATTTTATTGCTATTATTTTTTCTCTGCATTTGCACCCTCTGCTTCTCCTTGAAGTTTCACGCAGGGGATGGAACAAACCAGGCATCAGTAACCTGCTTGGCATCTGGCTTTCAGTGAGTGGCTCATCTGCCTCACCCCTCCGGCTTCTTTAACTGAATTAGCTGTGTTAAGTGCCTTGGTAGCCCAGGGAATGAACGAGGTGATCGGTGCCTGGGAAGGCATGTTAGCGGGGTATAATTCTGCCGGAGGAGAATGGACTCCCCAGCACATGGGCCTAAACTGCAGAGTAGCAGGGCCTTAAATCTCTGGTTGCAGATTTACAGCCTCTATTCTCCCTCTTTACTGCAAATACAATCCGGCAGTAATGGTCTAACATAGCAACACCATCACCAACTGGCTGATGGCTCACATAAAAGCAATGTCAACCAAAAACTATGAGTTTATAAAAGGGAACAAACCCTCAACAGTGACAAGAACATGAAACCTATTAACAATTTAAACACTCTTCATTTTTTATATCCCACCTTGAAGCTATTATTGCTGATAGAAAGCTGCTCGGTGTAGTTAACCACTGCAAGGAAGGGTTAGGAGCCAGCTTAGCTCTGAAGACACGAGGTGACATGACTTGAATCATTTGATGTTGTGGTCTGAACCCTTGTTAATAGAAACACCACTTGATAACTTGTAGTCAAAGAGAAGGTCTCAGGAAGGTGCAGATGTGATCAGCTTACACTCTATTCTCAGGAAGCGTATTAGATAAATATGGGACTGGACTCCCTGGTCTACCGAACACTACAAGACTTGGGAAACAAGCTTAGCATATGTATTAGAGGAACTTCTATGGGCAAAATCAAGGCTCAGCTTTTGCATTACAGTATTGGTGTTCTCATGAGGCTCTTAGTGCAGTGTCAGTACTAAGCCTTGAGGGGACGTTACCACCAGAGAGTCCCACTTTGAGAATTGCCTCTATCTGAGCTGTACCACAAAGTGTAACTGGTCATATGCTGGAGTCTCCCAGTCTTTAGGTAGTCGGTTACAGAGCGGTAACCTGGTCATACAACCCAACTGCAGTGTCTTCCAGTTAAAAATATGACTGTGGAAGTATCTGGAGATGCCCAGGTTGCCTTGCTTTCCCCTTTCAACTTCCCCTCTGCCCACAGTGAAAATGAAGACAGGATCTTAGAGCTCACTCTGTAGGCCAGGCTGGTCTCAAACACCTGCCTCTGATTCCCCAGTGCTGAGATTAAAGGCGTGCGCCACTACTGCCTGGCTGAAGATAGAATCTAAAGGACACACATAAGCTCAGTATTGGGTGATTTAGCCTCAAGCAAAAAGTTTCCCCTTCTATTCTGTAAATCAGACAAACTCATGATCTCTCCCTCTCTCCCTCCTTCCTCTTCCTCCTCCTCCTCTCTCTCTCTCCCTCCCTCCTCTTCCTCCTTCCTCTCTCTCTCTCTCTCTCTCTCTCTCTCTCTCTCTCTCTCTCTCTC
>JADRCH010000113.1:1302191-1335760 GCA_019843965.1 Rhynchomys soricoides
CTCTCTCTCTCTCTCTCTCTCTCTCTCTCTCTCTCTCTCTCTCTCTCTGATAGCAAACACCACGTTTTAGACATGGGATTGTTGCAGGAAATATTAAAAAGGAGTACCCAGCTTCAGACGGTGGCCTGCAACATGGGATCTTTAAAAGGAAAGAAATCCTGATTTTGCAGGAGGGGAAAAATCACATTGAACAGATTCATAGATATCCACTCAAATAGTGCCACTGGAGTTAAAGACTTTGATCTACATGTACGGTGTTGATTATTTGAGCAATTTAATATAAAATTTCATCTGTACTAATGGGCCTAGAGGAGGTACAAATACAACTAAAGAAAGATACTCATTCTGCAGTAAAATGGAAGCATCTTTACTATACAGAAAACACAGGTTTCAGCGGTGAGTGAGAAGTTGGGTTGTAAGACATCTCCTAAATTTTTGTCACTTCCACAAATGAATCGCCATCTCTAGACACCCCTAACCTGGACTGCTAAAAGGAATGGGAGAATTTTGCTCATATTACATGTACAAGAGTTTTGATCTGAGCAGACGCTGCCTCTGTTGGCTTTAAGGGTCTCCTTCTGTAGAAGAAAAAGTTGAGAAGCAAGAAAAGCTAAAGGAAAGACAAGAAGCAAGGAATTAACTAAGTGAAAGTTATCTTTCTCCTCACTGGGCAAGAAGTCAAGCCAGTGTCACTCCAGTTAAAAAAGGGTTAGGTAATGCTTAGCCTAACCGCCCACAGCGGCCAGAATGAATATGGCTTTGCTCTCATGGTAGTTAGCAGTGAAGGAGGCAGCAGGATGTGGGCTGTTTTCCTGGATCTACACAATCAGCTCTAATGAAGCCTTTCTCCAGCTTGAGTCACAACCATAAAAACTGCCCCATCCCCACATTCCAGAAACAAAGTCTTTCCTTCCTCATCACCCCTTAAACAAAGGGGGCAACAGCACATGTTGGGTGGGAACATCTTGAAATAAGCTATCACTGCCCAAATGGAAGGAAGTCCCAGGGGAGGCTGACGCCATAAAGGCAGGTCTATCCTATTGAAACCAGCAGATGGGGTCATAAACACTTCCTTCTCCTGCTAACAGCCACCAGTCAGCTTCATCTTTAGCTGCAGCTTCCTGTCAGGTCATAAATACCTCTCACTGAAGCCCCACTCACAGCTGGGCCTGGCCAGGCAAGTGCACTTCCTGTTAAGCCAACAGAAGTGGATGGGAAGAACGGAAGCTGATGCTGATGGCAGTTATATATATTGTAGGAAGCTTGGGAACCCCAAATGCTTAGCAACAGCCAGGAAGATGCACTTAGAGGAAGATGTGACCCCAGGGAACATGGGTCAGGGAATTTGTTTAAGATTACACACACAAACATGGTAAAAGAGCTGAAGAGCATTATAGGCTTTTGTGCTTTCTTCTGGAGCAGTGGTTCTCAACCTGTGGGTCGTGACCCCTTGGGGGTGTCACATATCAGATATCCTGCATATCAGATCTTTACATTATGATTCATAACAGTAGAAAGTTTACAGTTATGAAGTAGCAATGAAAATAATTTTATGGTTGGGGTGTCACCACAGCATGAGGAGCTGTCTTAAAGGGTCACAGCAGCAGGAAGCTTGAGAACACTGATTTAGAGCTTCCCTAAAGGGTATGTAGATTCCCCTCACTTGTCTTTGGTTCTGGATCCTGCACCCTTAGCACATATAGGAAGAATGTGAGCATTGCTCTGGAATAAAGTCCTTTGCTTACGTCAGAGCTAGAGAAAAAGTGTAGCCTTCACTTTCTGAATTTGGGCACAGATGGAGGTGTGACCCTCTGACTCATTCCTTCTTGGAAAGAGTTTCATTTTTGTGAAAGCACTTGCCTGAGGGATTATTGGCAGCTCTGAGAGTCTTACAGGATACAAACCCAGAAGACAGTGGCTGTTGCTCTCCCCTAGTTAGCAACAGTAACTGTCCTTGAATTTCAGAGATATTTACCATTTTCCAAAAGTAATTTTTAGTGTTCATAAAGCCTAACCTACAATCTGATTTTTAAATTTTGATTCTATTTTCACACTTATCTATTATTTATTTACTTATGGGGTGGCCGTTCTCCCCTCCCTTGTGAGTTTCTGGGTTCAAAATCAGGTTGCTGAGCAGGTGCCTTTACTCACTGGGCCATTTTGCTGACCCTTGTTTCATTAATTTTGAGACAGGCTCTTGTTATATGGTGCATAGACCAGGCTAGACCAGAACTTGCTCTGTACCCAGACTGATCTCAAACACATGAGGACCCTCCTGTTTCCATTTCCAAAGCAAGTGCTAGAACTACAAGCATACAGTATTATGTCCAGCTCCTTTATTTTGTTTTTTTCAGTGCTTGTATTGAAAAAATTTGTAATTTTTTCAGACCTTATACTTGCTAGGCAGGCACATTCTACCACTGGGCTAAAGACCCAGTGTTAAATTATTTTCTAAAGGCAGCACTTTTATAAATACAATTTTATGGAGACAGGGGCTTGCTATGTAGCCCAGGCTGCCCCCTCACTCAAGATCCTCCTGCCTCAGTGGCCTGAGAGCTAAGATTACAGGTATCCTTGTTTTGCTATGCCTGGCTCTATGAATACATTCTCATAAACCAGTTATTACTTAATTTTATTTTTTGTTTTGCTTTGTTATTCTACAGGGTCACATAAGGCCATTTCCATGCAAACGTGTACTGTGCTTTGATTATATTTCCTTCTCTGCCCGGACCTCAGACTCCAAAGACTTCTTAAACAGTAGCGAGTGGCAGGCTCTTGCTGATTATAAATACAGTTCTTGGTCAGACAGGATTAAAATGCCTTTGTTATGTTTTGACAGTGATCGGTGTGCACTGTTTTAGTTTATTTAACCTTTTAGTTACTGTGAAGACTTAAAAAGCTTTTAGGTTGGCATATATATTAATTACACGAGCTGTATTATGATCACTCCGTACATGTATATATTTGATCGTAATCACCCCATTACTCTCTGTTCCCTGCCTTACGTTGGCTTCCCTCCTTCTTCCCAAAGGCTTCCCTTTCCTCTCATGGCTTTTAAGAGAGTCTCAGGCAGGTGAGATGGCTCCGCAGGTAAAAGCATAGTGGAAGGAGAGAACCAACTCCTGCAGGTTGCCCTTTGACCTCCACACTCACTCTGTAGAACATGCATAGGCTCCTGTGTGCACCCACCAATAAATACAAGAAAGATTTGTCAGGTGGTGGTGGCAGCACATAGCTTTAATCTCAGCACTCAGGTGGCAGAGGCAGGAGGATCGCTCTGAGTTCCGGGACAATCTGCTCTACAGAGTGAGTTGCAGGACAGCCAGGACTACACAGAGAAATCTTGTCTCAAAAAAAAAAAAAAAAAAAAGGAAAGAAAGAAAAAGAAAAAATGTGGTATTTGGCTTTCTGAGTCTAGCTCATCTCTCTTAACACTGTTCTATACTTTGTGAATTTAAAGAGAAAAAAAATAAGACAGTATCAACTTTATTTTATTTCTCATTTTTAAAAATCAAGTTTACTATGGTAATTAGAGCAAACATGTTTGACTCCCAGCCCCGATTGACATTTCCCAGTCATGTGACTTCAGGACAGTTACCCCTCTGTGCTTCCATGCCTTCACCTATACACTGCTACAGTCAGCCATTTCTCATGTAGCTCATCAAGCCTGGGTCACTCTCAAGGCTGTGTACACCTTAAAAGAAAGCCTAGGCAAGTTAGTCATCTGAAGGCTACTGAAAGCCAAAGACATTGATTATATTCTTGAAACCTAATTAAGCTGACCTCAGACTGGCATTCTGTAAGTTAGGCTGGCTTTCCTTCTCAGTTTCCTCACTGCTCCCCCTCCCCCTTTTCTCCCACCTCCTCTCCCTCCTTCCTCTCTTGCTCCTCTTCCTCCCCCTTCTCCCCTCTCATCCTCTGAGCGTCATCCTTGCAAACTGATTGGTGTTCCCTAAACACACCTTGCATGTCTCTACACTGTCTCTTTGTGGATGTAGCCCCTTTGCTCTGGAACCTCCCATTCCTAGCTGTAGACCCTCTGTCTACTAGTAGAAAGGGTACCCCTAGCACACATTTTTATTTCATCTTGTCCTTCAAGGCCTCTTTTTGGAGTATCTTCATGGACCATGGGCTTCTGGGCTAAAGGAATCTAGTTTTTGTTTTTAATTAAAATAATATTGTGTGTATGAGTGTTTTTTTTCTGCATGCATGTTAGTGCATCACGTGTGAGATTAGAGCCCACAGAGACCAGAAGAGTGGGTTGAAGCCCCCGACACTGGATTTATACAAAGTATGAACCACAGTGGAGATTCTGGGAATTGAACCCAGGTCCTCTGGAAGAGGAGTCAGTGCTCTTAACTACTGAGCCATCTCTCCAGGCCTGGATCTGGAAAAACCTTCAAGATCAAATGGTCTGGGCTCAGGAGATGGCTCAGTTGGTAAAGTGCTCTGCACAAGCGTGAGGACCTGAGTTTGGATCCCCAGAACCCATGCACAAATTTAGACACAGCAGCACACATCTGTAATCCTAGCCTGAGTGGTGCAGAGACAGCCAGTTTAGCTGAGTTGGTGGGCTCCAGGTTTAGTGAGGAAACTTGTCAGAAAAAAGGAGAGGAAGATACTGGATGTCAACCTCTAACTGCCAACACACACACACACACAGAGGCACGTGAACACACAGGCACACACAGAGAGACACAGGCACACATGCACACACTCTCACATACACACACTCTCACGCGCACACACGCACATGCACACGCATGTGCACACAAGGCAGACACACACACACACACACACACACGCAAGCACGCACAGGCACGCACACGCACACATTCACAGGCATGTGCACACACATCCACAGAGGCGCACACACACACACACACACACACACACACACACTTTTCCCCTTTTTCCTTCTACTAAGGCCTGCCAAGGTAAGGCTATTTGCACCAAAGCACCACGCTGTCACTTAGACGACAGTGTGAGTCTCCTAACGGCAAAAATTCCTGAGGGTGAATTGCACAGCCCTCTGATCCTCCTCATCACTTGATCTACACCGGCTGTCCTCCCCAGAGCTGTGATGATACCATAGCACCTAGCACACAGCCTCCGGTATGAGTCCTTTGGTCTCATCTTAGTGTCTCTCCAACTACATCTCATACTTTTGACAGAGTGCTTACAACAGAGCCTGTAACCAGGAAACATTTGGTAAATATTTGCTGAATTAAGGTGCAAATGTGAACAACAAGGACATTAACCTTTCCCACTCTGTGGACTCATAATTCCCACAGCTCAAAGGTCTTCCAGCTATCTGAATCGAACCATCAATAAATGGTCCTCCAGAACAGCCTGGAGAAGGTACAGTACACTCCCACAGCCTCCCCTTTACAAAGGTTTCTAAGCACTCAGCATGGATATTTCACTATAAGGTACACACAAGACATCCTGGACCCATTCTTGAGCAGACACCGTGATTAAAACAACGCCTTCTAACTAACTGCACTGTCTTGGGAAGGACAACCACATATACACCACAACTAGAGGTCCACTAACTAAGCACCACAGAAGCATGAACCCTCTAGCCACTGCAGGCGGTTAAAATAGAGGTACCAAGGCTAAGGAAGTGGCAGGAAAACTCCAATTCCGGGGCAGGTCCTTTGTTGTGTTTTTTATAGGCGTTGGGGATTCCGAAGTTCCGCAGCCCGAGCCAATCACGAACTAGTCTGATTCCGAGGTTCCACAGCCCGAGCCAATCACGAGCTACGTTATATCTGAGAGGCACGCTACCGCTTTAGCTTCATATCCCTACTTACTGAGGTTGCCCGTTCACTTTGCAATGAAGCCCAGTGCTTCTGACATGTTGTCCCTCAGCCATTCATTTCCTTTGCTCCATCATTTAGGGTAGGTTTCTTTCTTTCTCCCATGAAAGTGTTAGCCCAAATACCATTACCCATGACTCTTCCAACTACAGACAGACCTGGCAGTACCATATGAGGCATGTTTAGTTTTTCAAAAGGTGCTTTCATCTCCTTTCTCTCCCAAGAAACTCAGGAGTGAAGTGCACAAACTCTTGAATGAAGTATCATTTAGACACGGGACACGGCAGCTGTCCTTCAAGTTTGCAATGTGATTCTACTTTGTTTCTGGAATCTCTCTTCATGAATTTCCCCACTTAGAAACATGTTTAATGCCCTCTTTTATCATGCTAATCATAATCCATAATTGTTATTTATTGACTTAATTCTTTACTGTCAGCTTTCCTATAGGACACAAAATTTGATGAGGGCAGGGGCCTCAGGTGTCCGGTCCCTTCACTGTGGCCATTCAACAAGAACTTACTCAAATGCTCAAAAATATTATTTCTATTAAGTCAAAGAAGTTGGGTGTGGTGGTGCACGCCTTTAATCCTTGCATTTGGAAGGCAGAGGCAGGTGAATTTCTGTGAGTTTAAGGCCAGCTTGGTCTATAAACAACCAAGGAAAAAAAAACCCCAAAACAAAACAATAACAAAATAAATAGACAAAGAAGTCATAACAGAGAGGGCCAGTGAGCATTTAATCCATTTATTATCAGTCGTATTAGTATTGTTTTTTTTTTTTTTTTTTTTGAGTCACGAGTCCCTATAGTTCAAATAGCCCCAAGCCCATTATTTAGCTGAGGATGGCCTTAATCTGATCCTTCTGCCTTTATCTCCTAAATTCTGAGATTACAGGAAGCCAGTACCCTAATGGTTTATGTAGTACTGATGACTGAAACTAAGGCATTGTGTATGCTAAGCAAGCACTCAATCAGCGAAACTACACCCTAGCGCTGCCACCACCACCACCACCATCTTCTTCATCATCATCATCATCATCATCATCATCATCATCATCATCATTTTGAGATAGCATCTTGCTGTGTAGCTTACCCTGTCCCTGAACTCTATGTAGCAGAAGCTAGCCTGGAACTTCTAGATTCTCCTGTCTCAGCCTCTTGATTGCTGGGATGACAGGTATGGATCATCATACCCATCTTTATCCATTTATTCTTACAAGAAGGAACAAGCAGACCTCTTACTTTAAGAATAGTAGCTGGGCATGGTGGTGCACACCTTCAATCCCAGCACTTGGGAGGCAGAGTCAGACGGCTCTCTGTGAGTTCGAGGCCAGCCTGATCTACAGAGTGAGTTCCAGGATAACCAGGGCTCCATAGAGAGAACCTGTCTCAAATATCCAAAAGTAATTGAGGTACTACTTCACGAGTAATCACTGAGTGCTTTCTCTGTAAGGAGACTACATTAAGAACCGTAGGTGGTTTCGTGGGTGAAGGTGCTTGCTACCAAGATTGATAAACTGAGTTTGATCTTTGGAACCCAACTAGTAGGAAGAGAGAATTGATCCCTGTTTTTGTCCTTTGCTGTGCACGATCTTGTACACACACACACACACACACACACACACACGCTAAATAAATAAATGTAGAGAAGGAAACAACAACAACAAAACCCTACAGAAATAAGAAGCTTAAGATCTAATCCTTGGCCTCCTGAGACCTTTTTGATTATAGCAACACAATAATGATACAAAACAGCCAATGAGGGACTAGAGAGATGCTCGGTAGTTAAGAGTGCTGGCTGCTCTTGTGGAGGATCAAGGTTCAACCTCAAGCACCCATGTGGTGGCTCATAACCATTTGTAACTACAGTTCTAGAGGATCCAATGCCCTCTTTTGGCTCCCCTGGGTACCAGGCGTATACCTGGTGCATAGACATACATGTAGGCAAAACATCCATGCGCAAAAATCCTGAAACAGAGCTGCAGTTAACACACACTCTTAGAGGGAAGAAACTTCCTTACCTTGGTACTGGAAGGAAAGGCTCTGGGAATGGTAGTCTGAGTTGAAGATAAATTTCTACCAAAGAGAAGGGTTCAGCAGAGAACTTAAAATCACATAGCTGAAGCAAGCGGCAACATTTCCCAAGCCTAGATAATAAAACTGAACTGGAGAATATAAATGCCTGAAGGTCCTCCAGTAGACAGTAGCTTGTCAAAGCAGAATAGTTCAATTAGACTACTGGACTGGCCCCCATGGCAAGTTTTTAATGGCTTTATGTATGTTTAATCACATTCAGTTGGTCCAGGCTCTCTTAGCGTTGGTCCCATTAGAATTTAAAAGGTCAAGTTTCAAAAGCCTAAAAAAGTGATTTAGAACAGAAATGCCAACTTAACCTTAAGCACAGCTAAACCATCTGGTAATGGCATTGAAAAGTGCACCTCGTGTAAAACGCACTGATAAAATGGGGTACAATGTCATTATTCTTTCTTGAGGTTACATTTAAAATTTTTTTAAAAAATTGTAAGTTTGAAAATCACATCTTGAATTTGGCTAAAAAACGGTGGCTTCCTGATAGCTGTTGACACATATCGCTTAACCGGAATCGCCCAGAAGCTCATGAGCGACGAAACTGCGGAAGGCTAAGAAGCCCTAACAACACAGAAAGGGAGTCATCTACTGAAAAGAGACACACAGATTGGTTCCGGCTCCAGGGACGAGCGGGCATCTATCCGCTTCGGAAGCCCACTCGCTATAGCCCGTGATCTGCACCTGCATATCGGGGCAGCGTCTCTTCTCCACGGCAGAATGACTCCTAGCTTCTCTCCTCTTTTCTCCTCGGTGTTTGTATCTGCTTTTACCGACTGCATTTTATGCTATATATTAAAATGCGCCTAATCTGTTAAACCCTCTGATTACTTGGGAGAATCATCTTCCCCTCCTTTTTTGGTGTGACCCAGTCCCCAGCTGAAAGGTCAAACAGCATCTTGAATATACAGTCCTCTCCTTTCCCTACAGCCAACAAGCCAAACCAAACGTTCTGGGGCGTTGTTTATTTAAAATAATCATTCTTTATTTTTCATAATCAGCTCTGTGATATAACCCATCTAGCAGGAATTATAGTTTCATTTCTGATAGCTCCACACCTGCAGACATAGAGGGGATTAAAAAGTGGATTAAGGAATGCCATCATAAAGCAGGCAAAGTCCCCAGGGAGAGGGTTGGGAGACAAGTTGACTTAGTATCTACGGAAGGTGCCAAATGGCAATAAAACCAAAATGGGAAGCCATGGAAATGAAATAACTGTGCATTAAAAATATATTTGGGCCAGCTCCTCTGTGCTTGTGTTTCGTAATATTAACTGTTTAAACCTGCTTAAAATGAGAGCTCTGAGTTCTGAAAATCCTTTAATTCAGTTAAGCATCCGCTACCCTGAAAGGGCTCCACGGCATCCCATAAAACATTATTTATCTGTGTGCGTTAACTGCACGATACTGTAATTTCCAGAATAAATGCTGGGTGTAAATTGTTGTTTATGTTGGATGCTGACTGTCTTTACGAGAAACAAAGTGAAAACGGAATCTTTGCAGCTTTATTTCTTCCGTTAAAGTCGATTCTGCAGCAGGAAACGTGCCTGGTGGAGTTTCTTAATGAACACTTATAAAGACTGTTGGTTAAAACTGAGTCTATGGAATCACCTCTAAATGCATGCCCTCTCTTAGTCTGCGTTTGTCTCACTTAAATCAAGCCAAATTAAAGCAAAGTAGCATCATCCGCACGGTTATGGTTAAGGGTCTGCCAGCATTGTTATGCAAAGCCTTGTTGTAAGAAGTTTATAACTTGAGAGGAATGGGGAAAAAAAGAATTAAACAAATGGAGCTGGAGTAAACAAACAAACAAACAAAAAAACCCCCCAAACAAACAAAAGAAGAAGGAGAGAGAGGAGGACGGGGGAGAGGAGGAAGAAGAGGTTGGGGGGAAGGAAGGTTTAATATAGAGGAGGGCCACCTGGAAATGAATTGTTTTTATTTATCTCTAATGACTTTTAAAAGTCTGTCTTGGGGCAAGAGATATAGACATCTTAGTGATTTAACACATTAGGTTGGGATTTTCTTGGTTTTCCAAAATAATAGCTTTCAAAAGCATTTCAACCATAAAATTGATTAAAACATGAACTTCTCTGTGTGCTCCGGTTTTCTAGGGGACATTACACATTACAGATTTGATTGCACTGCCTGATCCCCACCTTCACCACCACACACACAACACACGCGACGAAAACAATTCCCCTTTCCTACAAACAAAACCCACGCCACAGAGCAGTTCAGGGAGTCTGAAGGGTAACTGTGCACAGCATTGGGCAACGGTGTAAGATTTTTTTTTTTTTTTGCGAGTTTATGAACACTCAGTAATTTGAAATCTCCAAAGTTCAGAGGTAGATTCTACTTATGAGGGGCGGTCTGTCGGTGCGTGCATAACACAGTCATTGAGCATTTCTTCCAGAGAACAATCAATGCGCAAATTCGAAGGCCTAGGATTTCCAGTGCCTGCCCAGCAGCTGCCCTTACCTGATAAAACTCATGATGCTTTCTGAACGATTATGACTTATCAGGTCAGTGACCAACACACTATAAAATAGATTCTAACAGCCCCCAAAGGGTTGGTATGGACTCTTGAGTAAATAATATATGAGAGAGAGAGACAGAGAGAGAGAGAGAAAGAGAGAGAGAGAGAGAGAGAGAGAGAGAGAGAGAGAGGATGCAAGACCTGGAGACCTGAACTGTTTAGTTGGTGTGGAACAAGAAGGCAGGATCTCTGATTTTAATTCTATGTTTTTCAACAGTGGTTTTTAAGACCAAAAGTCAGCTAAAGAGATGGTCTTGTTTTCAGCGAGAAAGAGGCCCCATAACAGACCTAAAGGATTTTCTGGTTTCTATCTTTCTGCCCTGGGTTTCCTGTAAGTCATGAACCTAGTTGTTACTTTTCTAACATTTTCGGGTACCGGTGAGGAGGCAGCCAGTGACTTCTGGGAAAGTCTCTCCCTCCTTATCTTGAATGCAAAGTAGAACAGCACCCGGATATGACTTTCGTATCTTGCTCAAGACCTCAATGAATGGCACTTGCCATTCAAGATGCTACGGGGAAGCATAAAGGAGACAATTTACAGGGGACTGAAATACAAGGGGTTTTGGGGCCAGGACCAAAATGGCCAAAGGTCTGAGATAGCACAGGTGTGTGTGTGTGCGTGTGTGTGTGTGTGTGTGTGTGTGTGTGTGTGTGTGTACAGGGTGAGATGGTTATAACCAAGCCAGCATGAGAGAGAAACTTTGATCTATCTACTGTGCTTAAGACAAATTCCCTTAATTGCATCAGCTTCCCTGAAGATCTCAGTAGACCGCTGGAGCTGATACCACAGCTTGACAATATCTATAGTTGGAATTGATCGTATTTGCTTGCATCTCTTATAAACTGGATGCAAACTGCTGCTTAAGAGTATTTTTATTTATTTATTTTAATTTTTATTTTGTTTGCTTGTTTTTGAGACAGGGTCTCTCTACATACCTAGCCTTGGCTGCCCTGTAACTCACTATGGAGACCAGGCTGTCCTTGAAATCACCTGTTTCTGGATTAAAGGGAGGTGCCACCACTCCCTGCTTGCTTTAGGTTTTAGCACCCACAGAATAAGAATCATCCTGGTTCTTAGTGGAGCCCCATCACGAGTCTTCCAGTTGCTTCTCAGGTAGAGAGCATAATACAGCACAGTAAGTTTCAGATCATGAACTATGCTTGCTTTCACCACAGGGGAGGCTCTGGACCTTTCTCTGGAGATTTGCAAAGGCAAGGTAGAAAGAAAGCTGTCAGGGGCTGAGGCCTGGGTGAAATGTTCCCACAAGGCTCCTCTGGAGTTCAATGGGACACTTACGAGGCTCACTCTTAAAATGTTGCATGGACTAAGTTTTGAGAGAGTCAGACTTGGGTTTCTGAGCCATAGCAAGATTGATAATGAAATAGCAAAAGAAGATGAGCAAAAATCAGGATGGTTTCCCTGAGAGGAGCGTGGGATGCTTGCCAGCTCACACTCCTCCATTTTACAAGCAATGGCTTCATTTCCCTCTACAATTATGCAAGTGGCATTTCTTGGTGTGATTTTATAGAGATCATATAATGGTGGTTGTTCTCTTCAAGGGGATCCAAATTAGGTGTGCGTCAGGATGGCTACAGGAGACTTCTTCAGGCATAGGTGGTAGCCTCATCTCTCCCCTCCTGCCCTGGGCCTGCTGTGCTCTCTAATGAGTCCTCTAATACACAACCATGGAAGGGACCAGAGTCAACACTGTCCTACACCTTTTCTAGGTCCCTTGGAGAAATCAAGACACTCTTTAGCTGTCACCAACGGGAGGCAAAGGGGCAGAGTTCAGATAAACTTTTGATAAAGCGTCACAGCAAAGCCCTCATCAGAGGGTAGGAAAGGTCATACGGTAAAAAAAAAAATAATAAGAAAATATAACTGCTTTCTTATGAGGGAAATATTATGAGTTCTTCCCCTTTTCCCAGCTTTTATGGAAGGAGATTCTGCCAGTTCCTTCAGAAAAAAAGAAGAAAAAGTAGTTTTAAAATGAGATTATGCACCTTCAGGGTGCCATTAGGAAGTTTTACTGTACTGAGATGACATGGGAGCTCTGGAATTAATATCCCTGAGATGCTTCAAACCTGCAATAGCAATTATTGTACTGCGTGTCCCTGGATAAATAATAGGGCCATTCAACTAATTAGCTTCAATGATTTCAGCTCCCTGTAAATTCTCTCTCACTCAGCTATAAAAATAACGCTAGGAAAACTTTTGGTAGGAGGAAGTTCCTCTCTGGAAATGTTTTCTTTTCCTTTGCCTTCAGCTCCTAAACAGATAACGTGCAGAATGACGTCACATCCGAGCACCTACGTAGGATAGATGATATGAAAGTTGGGTATGATTAATTGCCCCAGGCCACTATTGAGCATATTGATTTAAATCTCTAATTCTTGTCTTCCACAGAAAGCAAAGATAAAATACTTCCAGTAGCCAGTTTCTTGATCTACAGTGTGAGCACTCTTACCTGCGTGGACTCTAGGACACAAACCCCAAGTACATGTATACACATATCCAAAGATAAGTGCAAGGATTATTTATATTCAATAATAATGCTATTATTTGAAATAGCATCAAAACTGTGCTATTTCACAAGTTTGACAGTATGTTAGCTTCCTGATGGTGTGTATGCTTGCAAACTTGGTTTATTCTTTTGCATTGACTATAGACCCACTAGATCCCAATCTTAAGTTGATTTATACAAATGATTTATACTCCCTCTTAAAATGACAAGGATTCCCCTCTACTTCTGCACCTAGAAATACTATTAAATTCTGTATGTTTTAGGTGGTAAGAGTCTAAACTTCACCAAGATCAATGGCCTGAAAATTTTCAATACGGTCCAAGAGACCTGAACTTTCTTAACGCCTTAGGGTTTGTTTTCCTTCTCCTTTGGGTAAGCTATTGAGGTTTCTTCTTTCCCCTTCCAGGAAATCTCTTTACTCATGGAAATGAATCAGAAGCTCCTCCCACGAAGAGGCTGGTGCCCCTCTTAAACACCAGACGTCATCACAGAGAGTCCAAGGGAGCTGGTGGGAGGCGGGTGGAAATGCTTCATCCTTGGTGAAGACTTGACAAGGAGAAGTCTGAAGCCTTTCCATGAGCTTGTTTTTAATTAACAGAATATAATTATAATTAAAGCCGGACAAAGTGACTGGATGTTAAATCAGAATTATGTCTAACAGTGCGGGCGGCAACTATCTGTTGCATTCATTAAATGCACCCTGCACCACTTTCCAGGGTTTCCACTTTGCTCTGCTACTACTTATAGGCAACTTTTCTTTTCTTTTTTTTTTTTTTAAATTTTTTTGCCACACAAACGGATTCTTTCTTTTACATAGAGATACTCATTAAATAAATCTGTAAAGGCAACTGTATGGCATATTGAGATGAATGCAGTCTAACAGAAAAGAATACACTAAAAAACTTGATTTCCCTCTAAACCCACAAAATTATTACACTCAATGTTATTTCCTTAACACGGATGATCATGTAATCTAGCAAAGAGACTAGTTTTCTAATTAAACATTTAAGTGTTAAAATGTTCCTTAGAGTAAAAGGTGGCCCGTAGACTTTATGGTTTTTTGTTATACACCTGTTCCTTGTCAGTAAGACATTCTGGTCTCTCTACCTTAAGTCTACCCTAAGATGTACCCAGATTTGTAGCATAACACCCCCCCCCCCCATTTTCCTTTGGAAGAGATCTGCAGCCTCAGCTTGTGAGAAATGCAGTCTGCTCACCCTGGGAGAATATAAGTTATAACATTTGTTTTGGAAATCTATTTTACCCAATATTTCTCAATGAAATAAATTGTGTAAATGAAATAAAACGGACACTGTGACATTTACTAAGTCACCAGCGCCTGGCTTCTTCTGCTTTCTCTTTCCTGTGCAGCTCAGCAGGCGACAGAGCAGAGGGGCAGAGCTCTTGCAAAGATGCACTCTTAAAATTGATATAAATAAGTTTATAAAACAACCAGACTTTCGTCCTCGTGTGTGGACCCGTGCATTTGTTACCCTTTCTGTGATCCTCTTTGTAGAAATGTGTGTCCTTTAGCTTACCAAAGTGTGTGTATATATCTGTATGCATGTATGTGTGTACATATGTGTGTATATATGTACATATGCATGCATGTGTATATCTATATATGTCTGTGTATGTAATTATGTGTGCATATATATGTATGTGTGTATGCATGTGTGTCTGTATATGTGTGTATATCTGTATATGTTTGAATGTCTGTGTATATATATGTGTATGTATGTGTGTGTGCATGTGTGTATGTACATATGTTTATGTGTATGTACAGAGCTAGGAAAAGGAGATACAGAGTAAACTGGAGTATTTAAGTCAACCAATTCCATATAAACTATAAAGTGCTCAAATATTATAACCCACACTAAATAATAAAAACTCCAATATAATTGACCTTCATAGTTGAAAACAGATGAGTAGAAACTGAGTATGGGCAGAAGGAAACACATATCAAAAAGATGATTTTTAATATCAAAGTATACATTAATGGAAATGAACGTATTTTTAGGGTTCCCTATCAGTGTGTGTTCCTCCTGGGCTGTGGCCTCACATCCTCACACTTCTGCATTGGCAGTGAAGAACATGAGCCCTCCATGGGCATCCCAGTCTTCCTCCTACAGCTTACACTCAAATCTTCACATACTCCATGGAGCCCTTTCAACTGCTAGGGGCTCAGGGCTGACATGCTCACCAGTGCTGAGGGAATAGAGGGAAACTGGCCTCTGGTATGAGGGGAGGGGTAAAATGTGGGCCCAAGCCTCTGAGGGCTCCTTCAGCAACGGGTGGCGGGGAAGGAAAGGGCTGATTTATAAATAACGATATTTCTAGAAATGGTAAGTGGGTGTGCATTATTAATGACTGTAAAATATGTCTCAATATGGAGAGGAAAGTGGCCACATCTCAAGATGGAATGGAGCCAGGACCACAGTCACTCTGTCCAAACACTGTTGAATGCGCTTGTGATTTTGGAAGACACAAAATACACCATAAAGTCAGAGGGTTTGGGGTGTTAATGAGTCCACTCAGCTAAGCAGAGAGATGGTAATGAAGAATTGATATCTAGTGAAGATATGGAAAGCTATGATGTATTATTTTGATAATCTCAAATTATTAATCCACGTACTATATTGAGCTGGGCTTGGTGGCAAACACCTTTAATCCCAGGCATAGTCAGGAGGATCTCTGTGTTTGAGGCAGGTCTGGTCTACAAATCAAGTTCCAAGACAGCCAGGACTGTTACATGGGGGAAACCCTGTCTTGAAAAACAACTAAAACAACAAAAAATATTAGCACATTGTCAATTTAAAAATATTGTGTCTGAAAATAGCAATCTTACAAAATGTAAAGGCAAGTCACATTACCAATGGACTGGAAAATACTGTCATTTGCTCAAGATTGGGGAAACCGACAGATTCCTGATTTACTATTCCCTACCATTTAAAAAAACTTAAAAAAAAATTTTTTTTAAAAAAGATTTATTTATTTATTTAGTAAGTTCACGGTAGCTGTCTTTAGACACACCAGAAGAGGGTATCAGATCTCATTACAGATGGCTGTGAGCCACCATGTGGTTGCTGGGAATTGAACTCTGGACCTCTGGAGGAGCAATCAGTGCCCTTAACCACCGAGCCATCTTTCCAGCCCCTACAATTTTTTAATAGGTAGATTAAGGTATCCACTCACACAAACCCTTGCTCGGTGCCAGACTCTATCCATCTCAGTGAACTTCTATACCTTTAAAATGGACATTCTGAAGCCACGGAGCTTCCCTTACTACACCCTACGTTATCCGGTTGCTACAATCTCTGTTGATGTTCTGGGGCCAGTTGCTACAATTTCTGTTGATGTTCTGGGGCTCAAAAATGTTTCTCTTTTCCTACTTACCCGTATATCTCCTAATATCTACCCAGATGGCGTTTAGCTGCTTGCTCTCAAGCACAAATCTTACACATGGATGTATCTGCGAAGTAACAGTTGGAGCAGCAATACAGACGGGGGTTAAAGATGGTCCAAACCTGTGACAGGTGGTTATAGAGTTCAGACTTAGAACTTATGCACAGTTTTATTATGAAGAGTATATTTGATGTATGTCCATGGACACTCAGAAATTTTGCTGGGGACTCATCAAGAAGGAAAAGATGAATACACTCTCCTCTTTGTCCTTCCTCCACCTCTTTTTTCCCCTCCCTCCCTCCCTCTCTCTCTCTCTCCCTTCCTTCCTTCTGCTATGTAGATGGGAAATTTAGTCCAGCTGCCTGAATCGGACGGTTTCTCATACTGCTCATAACAACGATCAATTTTTACTGCCATAGAAGATAATAATGGTAATAATGCTATGGGAAAAAACCTACCATGACCATAACTATAACTTATTATGGCCCTTTAAAAAATAGCTGTCGTGTTTGGGTAGCTCCCTCCCTTCTTTAGAAGCAGGGAAAGGAGCTGAAGACTGGGACCTCTGAGGCTGCTCACGTGCTCTCTGAGTGCATGCAAGAGGCTGACCTGCTTCCAGATGAAGGTCTGCTTTGTGTGTGACACACAAGGATGAGAAAGGGGACTCAATACTAGGAGTCTGCAGAGCACAGTCACCTTCTGCCTCCTTCTTCTTGGACCACGTGCCCGTCAATGTGCACAGTGGTGCTTTATTGTCACGGTTCTTGGCTGCTTATAGGGGTGCTCTCTCAGAGTAAACCATCGGGGCTCCCAACAGAGCTGTCCCACAACCGTACTTCTGATGCTAAGATTTCAAAGATCTTTGTTCACCTGAGTAACAACTGGAAATTACCGTCCACAAATCCTGCTCAGCTCTTCCATCAAATCTGTCTAAGAAGGCACAAGATATAAAGCCGTGTATCATCCCGGCCCACAGATGTCTATGTGTTTAACACGAACTCACCTGGCTTCTGTGTTCTGTGAAAGGATGGCCCTTATAAGATAGATTATATTCCAGCCACTTTAAAATGAAGTGGATTCACCGAGCATAGTTTATTTTCATGTCTGGAAGCCTTCCTTAAAACATGACTGTGCAACAAAGTGGTTTAATGCCACTTGAGTCTGTAACACACTGCTTACTAATAAGATTTATATACATTACTGGGGCCAGCAAGGAAACCAGAATGACTTGCAGTTTCTCTAGATGAGATTTAAAAAAAAAAAAATCTTTAAAAGGGCATGCAGAATACAAATGAAATCAGATGGCATTAAGGATCGTAGAAGAGTGGGCACATAATGCTGCCCATGTGCCAGCTACTGGACACATGGCAAAAAAAAAAAAAAAAAAAAAAAGGTTTTTCTTCCTACAGACAACTATGCTATAGCCACTGACCATAAACAGCCATGGAGTTACAGCTGCTTTTAAAACGTCACATACGGACAAACTGTATAGATGGGAAACAGATGATATTGAGAGGCTTTAGAAAAGGGCTAGTCTTCTCTTTTCAAGCCATGGCTCTGTATTTAGGAGAAAGAATGAAGTCGTCGCTAACCACCCGTATTTTCATAAGTAAGTATTCGCACCTACAATGTGGCCCTGATGGCTTTCCAGATTCCCCAGGATTCCCTACCTCTTTCTGAAATGTTTGTAGAAATGGAGACTAGTTCCGTCATTTGAAGATTGAGAAGGAGGAAGTAGTGAGGTTTGGGGAATAATTAAAATTTTAGGCAGATGCTTAGCTACCCATAATTTTTTAAAATGGGAGACTCTACGGAGTGAACTACACAAATGAATCAAGCTGGGATTTCCAGTTAAATATGTGAAGACAGGGCGGTATACTTTTAGTATGTTGAATAAAGTGGAGAATAGCCTATATTAAAAAGCACATAACAATGTCAAACCTTTAAGCTTCCAGCCGGAGGATTTGTAATAAAATGAAACCATTAGGCAAAGAGTGGTCACTGTGATGACGAGAAGAAAAAATAACTCCAAATCCTCATATCTGTTATGACGTTAGACCAGTTCACGTTTCCTACATAATAACATTGGGCATTAAAGAGCCATTTCCACACACCTTATTATTATTTATGAAATTACAAGTACACACGGTGTCTGATAACTCATCTCCCTGTATTAAATAGGAACATACATTGTTTTGTAAAATGTCTGCCTTTTACAAGGTGCTGGGTAACAGCTTTCCACAGTGTAATCACGAGGGCATTATACAGCATGCTTTATAAGAAGTTATTAAGGGTTATGACTACAGCACTGTAGTCCTCATATAAATATGAGTAAGGCGTTTAGGAATGGGCGCTCACTTAGACTGTTCTCTGCATAATTTGCAGCAACACGGTTCTCATAGGGGAAGACATACCACATTCACAGACAAAGCCGTTTCCACCAGTGTCAGTAAAAAAAACAAATCCTATAAAATGGGTGTTTTCCTAGCAATTTCACAAAACCTATGCCTTCATAAACAAGAGAAGAATCCACAATGCCACCTACAGTATTCTCCACAGTCCTCTTGCTTTGCAAGGCAGGGGGAAAAATTGGGTTTATTTGCAAAGTCAGGTGAGTGTAAATTTCCAAACTGCAAGTAGGTGGCAGTGGAGACATTTCTGGATGATTTTTCTCAGTTGGAAAATGTGAAAGGAAGGGGGTCGGGGGAGAAAGCCCTCCTTAAAAACAAGTTACATGCATACTAAAATAAATAATGGCTTGAAATGTAACCTTCCATAACTGATCACCACTAAGAACTACTAAAATATTTGTCTTTCGGGACTCAAACCCACCAATCTCTTAATGAAGTCATCCACAGTAGAAAGCAAGCTGCATGTTTGACAAAATTAGAAGGAAAAAAAAGGAAAGAAAAGTGTTAGTTGACTGACTGTTTTCCAGAAAGCTAAAAGTAAGATTTAAAGATTTGTTTCGAATGAGAAGACCCACAGCACAGAACACTTCAATTTAAAACTAGTAAGTTAGCGGATTTTTTTTTTTTTTTTACAAAGCCATTAGGACATTTCCTGTTTGAATGTAAATTGGAGAGGAAGGCAAATACATTCATTAAGATCTGGTCTTTAATGAAAGGAAATCAATTGGGGCCATCAAAAATTGTGTTCAAGAGGCTATTAAACCACGTAGACATATTTAAAGTGTGTTCAACTCTAAACAAACACTGGAAACATTAGAATAAAACCACCCGATGTGCCTCTCAAGGTTAATGAGTTAGCAGTTGGTTTTTATTCCGGTTCCAAGTTTACCTATAAAGAAAGGCAGCACCATTACATTGTCTTATTGGTTCAGTCTGATTGATTCGACTTGTGGACATATTATGAGAAACTACACGTGGCCAGGAATAAACTCTGGAGGTGTGTGAGAGAACTTGTGTGTATGGAGGGAAAGAAACAAGTACAAGGATCATTGGAGGGGGAACAGAGGGGACGCCATGCTATAGTACGTATGTCACAGTGCCACGTGGGAAGAAAGGAAGGTGAGCGGGCTGACCGAAATATTACCCACAAGGCTTTTCGCTAAGCCGTCTTTCTTCCTTTTGTGATTGGTTAATCATACAGTCATCAGCAAAGGCGATAGTAGTCAAGAGCTTCAAGAAGCTTGGTAAAAAGAAATGCTACATTCTTACTGTTGCTGTTTCCTTCTGTCTAGAACGTTCTTCTAGTCCTCTCTTAAGATTCAATTAAAAAGCCAGCTACTCGGACCAAATGGACTTTTATGGAACACTGGATCCCTCTTTTATGTACTTTAAAAATTCTACAGTAATAATAATAATAATAATAATAATAATAATAATAATAGTATTTTAGTATCAGAGTAGCTGTGTTTGGGTCTGGATGATGAGCCTGGAGTCTGGAAGATTCAGGAAGACAGCTGTCATCCTTGACAATTTTGGATGCTACATCCTCCAAGGAGAGAATGCTTTGTGCAAGGAACTGAATTCGTTAAAAAAAAAAAAATTATCTCTGCATCTGCTGCAGACAGTGGGAATTCTGTTTTGCTGACCAAGAGGGCAGTGACACAGACATGCCTTATAAGAAGAAAAGTGGTTCCGCTGGACCCCCTGGGTACTGGACATGCCGGTGGGAGAATCGTCCAGGAATTAGCATCCTAGAGACAGTAGGGGGCGTTCCACAGCTGAGAAGCCGGGTAGAGGATGTGTTTACCGGTGAAGGGCGGAGCCTACAGGAAACTTAGTCATTGTCCCCATGACCTTTAAAGTGCGCAGCAGGCTTGTGAGCCTGAGTCAGGCAGAGAGGAAGCGATAGAGCAGCACAGGCTGGGGAGATAAAGCTCCAGAACGGGAGTTGCCCTCAACCCAGACTTCTGAATTAAGGGGATCTTTTTCCTCCTCGTTCTCTTCTCTTTCTTGTTTGTTTTGTTTCGGAGACTGAGTCTGTCTATGTAGCCCAGGCTGGAACTAGCAGTTGTTCATTTTGCCCTAGAGGATAGAATGCTGGGATTACAGATGTGTGCCAGGTTACCATACACACAGTGAGAAAACATTGGAAAAGTTCCACAGGACCTCCCCAGGCGGAGAAAAATCCCCGGGGCCATTATGTTTCTCATCAGAAAAGCTCAATTTCATTCTTCTTCAGAGAGTTTGCAAACCTCAGCACCAGACCATGACACTACAACCAGGAGTCAGCATGGGCTCCTTGTTGTCAAAGACTTCGAGGCTTCTAATTGCCTCAAATACTTAACACAAGTGCTAGAGACATCTAAAGATATTAGGGTGTGACTCTGTATGAGGAAGATGAGGAGAGGAGTGGAGGCGTCTAGGCTTTCATCCTGGTGGCTCAGAGAGACCTATGTGTCTGCTGGACAGCCGCAGTCACTGCCTAAGGCTCACCCCAGCATGTTTCTAAGAGTTTAAAGGGATCATAAAAGTGGCCTAGTTAAAGATATACATTAAAATAGGACCAGATTATAGTTTTAAGAATAACAGAAAATTCAAACAGCACAACTTCGGAATAAAAACACATTTTGGGGGTGGGAAGGCTAGAAAGCCCATTTTGGATTACTTTCATTCATGAAATTCTAACATTCACTGTATTGTACATTAGTGGCATTCTGTTTTCAGTTTATTTTATTATAAAGTATTATAGTATATTTTTGTGTGATGAGCAAAGACTGGAACAATTACAAGAAACCATATATATTACAATCTAACAGCAGGAAGGTTTGGTTTTCCTTTTTCTTGAACACTTAAAATTTCTTACCCTGTTAAAAAGCCCATAAAACAGATTTTGTGAACATATGTTTTACGAGTCAATGCCAAAATAAGAGTGGTAAATCCCTCAATCACAGACGTAATCCTTAGAGCTGACACTTAACCATTCAGCGGTGGCTCTCTCCTGCCTCCCTGCCCTCCCTCCTTTTCCATATTTAGATATTTCATTGCACATATGTACTACTCTATAAAGTTGGTAGAAAAGAAACAGAAGAAATAAAACCCAGACTGGAAGATCCAGATACTTCTGATGTGACCTTGAAATCTGCCAGAGGGATGTGAGAAGTTGAAGCTAAAAGATAATCAAGATTTGGTACAATTTTAGAATACTTTAGAATCTAAACAATATTCTCTGTGATTTCCTTTTTAAAATTTTGTAAATTGTAGTTAAGATGTCCTAAAATAATGTAGCTAAATGATTTTTTTTTTTAAGTCTCCAGAGATCTACTGACTTAACATTTAAATTGTATCTAATACTGACTTTTAGACTGGTTCATCAGCAAAGAGTTTTCACCAATAGCCAGCAGATGGCGCTATTCACAAACAGGGTGCAGGGCGTACTGAAAGGGCTGTGACTACCTCCAGTGTGTGGTTCCGATTTATGGAGCATGGATTTTAAAGGATTTTTAATGGAGCTGTCAGCACTCCGGAGCCACTTCCATTCCCATCTGTTCCGTATGAATGTGGAAACTAGGAAGTCACTTTAAGATCTGTACCTGTAGAAGAACGTGGGGGCTCTTTAAAAGAGCAGAAGAAATTAAAAATTTCTGCCTAACAACGAATTTCAAACATGCATAGATAGTCAGCCTCTTCCAATATTTTGGGTGAGTCTTGATGCAGAATGCAGCCTTTTGTCTATTTAGGGCTGGTGTGGATCCAGGAGTGCCGGTTGTATACTTCATCTGAGCTAACCTGAGCAAACGCTGAATGGTCAGCACTGTGAACACACGGTTGCCAGGGAGAAAATATGTCCGATCTTGTCGCCAAAATTAAAACTCCCAGGTTTCAGGGGATACAGAAGCAACAAGAGGCGGGTGAATTCCCGCCACCGAGTCAACTGCTTCAGGGGCTTTCGGCACAGGCTGAAATTATTTGGTTTTGACCGCCAGATGACCTCCATCTCTGCCCAGCCTTGATGGACAGTGGGACCATTAGTTCTTTTTAACATGCATTCTTTTCATGAAACACAGACACTACTTTGCGTTTGCACAGAGCTAGGGAAGACAGCAAATGAGTATCCCAAAAGGAGACAGAGACCTGCACTCGCAGGGAGCCTTCTGAGTCAGCAGCCCTTCCTAGGGCCTGAGGCTGAAGGATTTCAGTGTAAGCAAAGAGACATTGTATCACTAAAAAAAATAACCATTTTAAGAATCTGACTCTAGGCCCCAATTAGTCAAGGTTACATTTAATATATGGCCAGACTTAACAGACATTGCTATAATTTTTATTTTCTGCTTATATTTTTATTTTCTGGAGCATTTGATTTCTTGCTTAAAACTGAGCAATGGAAAGAAAGAAAGAAAGAAAGAAACCCACAGAACAGAATGTCTCACCTAGTGTTAGTTCAGGCTCCATGTAAAATCATTTCGTACCATGCGTTACCCAGGTTTTTGTAATCCGCTTAGTGAGTAGAATTTCCTAACCCTGTTACTATGGAATATGAAACTTCAAATACCTTTCATTTGCTCTTTTTCTTTTTCTATGCATGTGCTTGGGTGTGTGGCCAAAGAAATAACTTCGGATCTTATTGTTCGTGCACAAACAACCCAGGAGCAAGGATGGTCTCAAACAACCTATTGATCTGAAACAAAGCTGAAAGAACACAGGGACTTGTCCTCCAGAGAGAGCCATCAGAGACATCAAAGTCGGCCAGGCAAAGCTGAGAAGCAAAGAGAGGGGTAAGAAAAGGAGCTCTAGGTGGAGGCTAAAATTTCCTGTTCATTCTACCTTTAAATAAAGCCCAATTCAAAGTCACATTTAATGCAATCTACAACTCTCTCTCTCTCTCTCTCTCTCTCTTTCTCTCTCTCTCTCTCTCTCCCTTCCTCCCTCCATTTTCCTGTGGCTGTGACGGACAGAATTGCATTGCATTTGTCCCGGCCTCTTCTGATTTTCCTCCTGGGATAAGTGATGAGCTAAGTTGCAGGGGAAACAAGGAAACATCTGCTTGGCTTTCTGAAGCTGGCATGGGAACCTGGAGTGTGAATCGAAAATGCCACTTTCACAAACAGGTCTCCCACAGGAATCTTGCTAAAAAACATGGCTCTACTGGGGCGGGGGAGGGGAATAACTGTTCCGGTGATCGATGTGAAAAGTGGCTCTTCTGCTCTCCAGCTATTCCAAATGATATGCACAAATGCGTGCGCATACACACACACACACACACACACACACACACACACACACAAGATTTGCCTGTAGCGGAATTTAATGGATCCCAATCTGATAAAGAGGAAAAGTACCTGTACCTTGCTTTAATTTGGAAAGTGAGTTCACACTGAAGCCCCGAAGACTGTAAAATCAAGTTTTATGTCTAGCGAACAGGGGATCTTTTATTAGTAGGAGCCACAAAACAGTGGTATGTAGAGACTGTGAATTCAGGAAAGGCTCAGAAACCTCAAATGATTTCCAGCACACTGTTCTCATATTTTATTTTCTTCTGGCACAGTTGTCATCAACAGTGTGGGTTGCTCAGGCACCAGGTTGGCCAGAGGTACACCTGCGGGCCCCGTGCAACACGTTCATTCTTTTCTTCAACTAGAGAGAAAAGCACATAGGAAGCTGCAATTGCCCAAGGGCAAACTTTGCGGCCAGTGGGACACTGTGCTCACGATTCAAAAGTCCTTCTTTTATTAGGCTCCTCCTAACTGCATGTTCCCCGTTAGATTGTCTGAGTTTCTATTAAAATAAATACCAAACCAAACCCTATTGTCGGCCATTTAGTCATTTTTCTCTTTATGAAGAATGAAGATCTGCTGATGGTTCCTGCACTGAGATATTCACGTGTCTTTCTCCCCACCAGGGTTCTCACTTCCTTATCCACATTCGGTTTGGCTGATATCATTGCATGAATATTAACCCCTAAGGTGAGCTGAACAGTATTTTAGGTAGAACTGAATAAAAATAAAAGAACAAGGATAAGAGGAGCAGGAAGGAGGAGGAGGAAGAAGAGGAAGAAGAGGAAGAGGAGGAGGAAGAGGAAGAGGAGGAGGAAGAAGAAGAGGAAGAGGAAGAAACCAGCCAAAGTATTTACACAAAATATTAGTTTTTATAAGCTGTGGGAGTCAGTGCTTATTACTGTGAGGGAGAAGCAACTTCGCCACAATTCCTATTTCTATTTAGCCTTTCAAGGCTGAGAACATTTGAATCAGGCAGGAGGGTGTGTGTGTGTGTGTGTGTGTGTGTGAAGGTAGTTTTCACCTGTAAGAACAGATGGGCTGTTGTTCCTTGTGGCCACTTATCCTGTGTCCATCAGTAAATATAGGACAAATAAAATGACTTTTTGAAAAAGTCAAAAAACAAAAAACAAAACAAAACAAAAAACCCAACCAACCAACCAAAAAAAAAAAAAAAAAACCAGTTCTGTGGGTGGAAATCAACTTAATCTCTAAAATTCTGTTTTCTTTTTCTGGCCCTTCCTTCCTTCCTTTCTTCCTCTCATTCTTTCTTAAACAAAAAATGGCGTGTCTACCTGATTATTAGACAGAGTTCTTGGTGGAATGAAGCAGAAATATTTTAATACACACAGAAACATCAAGAGACAAACACTAACCTCATACGATTTTGTCGCTCTTAAACAGGTGACAGAGTTAGCACCTAGAACCATTGTGTCATGGAAAAACAAAAACAAAAACAAAAACAAAATCCAACCATGGAGCAGATTAAAGAATTACTTTCCCCAGATCTGTTCCCCAATTTCCTCCCTGCGCTGCTGGCCCTGGACGCTCCCACAGTATGTAAAGTCTTCCGATGAATTTCCAAATTGGGATTTGATGACTAGCGAGCCTCTCCTGGGACGGAAGGAAATTAAGATGTGGAGTAGTTATCTAGCTTATTAGGCCTTAGAAAGAAAAAATCAAAACTAGGCACTTCCCATCATGTACGATATAACCTAAACAGTGTCTTCATTTTATTTCATTTTCTCAATAAAAAGATAATGTTGAGCAGAAGGAGCCATAGCTGGAGAAGTGTTCCAAAATCAATTTTAATTAAACACCCACACTTTAATGTTGAACATGCCTGTTTAATCAAATGATTTTGGCTCTCAGGTGACATGATCAGCATTTATACTTAGGATTACCACCTGGTACTAACGGACACTCTGTACATAAGTCTTTAAGGTCAGCACCCGAATTATTGCCCTATATTAATCATTAATAACTTAGAAAATGATAATTTTTCCAAACCCCATTTCTTTTCCTAAAGGAAGGATGGAGCATTTTGGCTTAGTTCACGTGATACTATTAAAATGATTTGTGATTAATCTAATGTCAATTAATTTAATACTAGATTGCGTATGAAATCTCTTCTGTGTTTTCGTCTTTTGCCAATTGGTCGAGTTAAGACTTAGTCAAGTCATGGGAGAAATTTAGGATCTCCCTTAGGAAAAGAAATTAGGGAAGAAAATGCTCAGAGAACTGGCAGCAGAGAAGTCAGAAGATGAATGGACAGGAGGGAAGCAAGAGGCAGAATACTATTTCTTCAGCAGCATAGAGAGCCTGTTAAGAGGCATCTTACCTTATTTATTATACCTATTTTACAGATGGGAAAGGCTAAGAATCAGAGCATGTCTATACTTCCCTGAGATTATGCAGGTAGTTAGGCCACCAATCCACTTTAAAGTTTGTAATATTTATTAAAACAAATATCTTAAAATTCCCCCAAAGACAGACACTGTTCCTTAGAGTTTCAAAAAGGGAAATTGGATGAACTCTCCAGTCTCATAGAATTATTCTTAATTATTCTTAGCCAATTATAAAAGGCTAAGAAGATGCCAAGGCTATCAACCCTGACAACTTAACCAATAGTAGGCAATGCTCAGAAGAACACGGCTGAAATCAAAAGTTGGCAACTGCTTAAGACAACAGGAAACTTGTATTCCATGCACGCTGCTAATAAGGCTGGAACGACGAAGTTTCCTAACACTCGAAAGCAGTCACCGACACCTCCCAGAGTCATCACATGTATCGAGTGTTTTATTGCCACCGCTGAGCCGCTGATCACTTCCGTGAAAATATTTGGAGGGAACCGAAGAAGTTGTTGGGGCAAAATGTAGAGATATAAACTTAATTGTTGTGTTTAATACTACTACACAAACTGAAACCACAGTAAAAAATTTTAAGGCACTACATAAATCAATTCTACAAATTGCAAAGAAAATAAATTGAGAGAGAAGCATGGGATTTTGAAGTCTGGAGAGAGACATGTGAAAATCGACACCAACTAAAGCACCATAGAGTTTCAGGAACTTGTAATCCTGGCACAAGACACTTAGGTCTACATGAACGTATAAACAAATGTGTACATAATAAATTCATATATAATAAACAAGGAGTCTTGAGTGTGTGTGTGGGGGGGGTCACTAAAGGATTCCGAGAGAGGGGGTGGGCTGGAATAAAATCAACCTTGATTTTCTTCTCACTCTAGGTTCAGAAGTAAATCTAACTTGTATCTAAGTATGTGGAAGCTGTTGCAAAACTGGAACTAAACTGAATGCCAAAGAACTCTCTGGAGAAAAGGGTATTTGAAGGTAGATACAATCACACACACAAACAAATAACATTAAAGCAAAATAGTAACTTCTGTGTGCCGTAAGTGCCCGTTCCTAACAGCACTGGGGAGTAGGAATAGTTTTGTGGAGGGACACGGAGGGACCTGTATTCTCTGCAGGGCTCCTCTGTCACAGGGTCGTATTCTTGTCTACAATGACACCAGCATATACTGTCCATATGGTTTTGCTCTGTCATTTTTTCCAGTCTTGAATGCCATTGTTCAGAGATGCACTTACATTCTGATAAGATGAGGAATTATGTTTTGAAGGATAAGGGAGGTACCAATCAGTCACAAATTGACACAAATTAATTGAATCAGCTTGGCTCCCTCTGACTTCTAGCTGAGAGTCTCTTCACTATTGAGAAGATGAAGGGAGTTTTTATCTGATGCAGAAGGAAGGTTAGTAATCTGGCAATTTGGAACGCTTCTGATTATTAAACAATTTATTATTAAAAAATCTTGATTATATTTTCTGAGTCCTAAAATAAAAAAAGCACACAGTAAAGTTTCAAGAACTACAGAAACATAAATAAAAACATTCCTAAAGTCTTAATATTTGTGCCTCTTAATTCTTTTGCCTAAGTGCATGTGTTTACACATATGAACCTACTTTTAGCCAAATGAAATAAAAAAAATTTTTTTTTTTTGAGACAGAGTCAAAAGTAGCTCAGACAGACTTAAAACTGGCTATGTAACTGAGGATGACCTTGAACTCCTGATTCTCCTGCCTTCATTTTCAAGTGTTTGGATAACAAACATGAACACTGACCTCTGTCTATGTGGTGCTAAGGGTGGAACCCTGGGTTTCAAGCATGCTAGGAGAGCACTCTGTAAACCGAGTCACATTATCAGCACCTCAGATCAGGGTCTTGCCAGACCTGCCTTGGACTTGTTATGTAGCCCAGGGTGGTGCCGACCTTTCAATCCTGAAGCCTAGGTTGGTATTACACTTTCAATCCTCCTGCCTCAGGCCCCCAGATGTTTCATCCCAGGCTTATGACATATATGTATATGGTAGGGGAGGCCTCCTAAAAGCTCGAGTTCCCCCCCCCCCAACCCGGAGATGTAGATGGCTTTCACTGTGTTTGTGATCTGCTGTCTGTGGTTTGGACACACAGTAAGTGTTGAACAAATCTCCCACCGATGGGCCCTTAGCCTGTTTCCAACTTTTCACTAAAGTGGTGAATGCTCCATTCAAGTTTTGTACAAGTGGAGTTTTAGAAATGCTCTCACAGGTAGCGTGGGTTTAGAGAGGTCCACAGGCTGGGAAGAGAGGGAAGGAGCTAAAAGATGTCAAAAGGAGAGAGTGCCACATGAAAAGAAATGTTCGACTCAAAACCAAGGTTCTCCAGATTTGATGGATGCCCAGGATGCAAGGAAATGCCTTCTCACTCTCTCTTTTTTTGGTTTTTCGAGACAGGGTTTCTCTGTGTAGCCCTGGCTGTCCTGGAACTCACTCTGTAGACCAGGCTGGCCTCGAACTCAGAAATCTGCTTGCCTCTGCCTCCCAAGTGGTGGGATTAAAGGTGTGCGCCACCACTGCCTGGCCTAAACCCCTTCTCTTAATATCCCTGTACAATTCAGAAAATAAGTTATTACATATAAATGTGCACATTAGCTAGTGTATTCACCTTGCTGTGCCAGCCTCAGAAGCAAACACTTGATTTCTAGGTTTGGATCAAGGCAACGCAGACAGCAAACATGGCCACTCTCCACAGTGTTGGGGATCAAATCTCTGCTCTTCTGTATAAAAAGCAATACCTCCACCAACTGAACTATCTCCCTGCCTAAACACTACATTTTCATTGAGAACATAAAGAAAGCTAACTGTAAAAATTAGGAACTATTTACAAATTTTTATTGTATTTATTTATTCACATGTGTGACTGGTGTGTGAACGTGCATGAGCGTGTGCCACAACACACATGGAGAAGTCTAGTACGTCTTTTGAGAGTTAACACTGCCATGTTGGTTCCTGGAGAAATCAGAACTCAGGTTCTCACACTTGTGTGGCAGCCACTTTACTCACTGAGCCATCTCCCCAGCCAGGCCTGCAGTAACCTTCCTCAGAGGTCCTTTGTCTTTATTGGATTCCATTGCTTGTAGCCCAAAGGAGCTCTTTCAACTTTTACTCCTGTGAATTTCAACTCATCTCTTCTTTTCTCTTATTTCTAAGTCATGGATTTTGGTAGACACAAACGCCACCGGTGTCATGTTAACAATGGACATTGAGGATGCTAAGTGTTTTGATTCGCTCCATACAGGGAAGGCTTGAGGACTGTCTATACGGAGAACCCCAGGCAAGTTTAATCTGCACCAGCTCCTACTTCTCTCAGTCTTACTTCCAAAGAGGAAAATGTCTGCTCCCTTCCAAGGTCACTTCCTTCTGCGTGTCTATCCCTCCTCTTTATTGTTTCCACTCTTCCTCTAGTCACTAGAGAAAAAGCTTTCTTCTCACCCCAAATCCCCGATGACCATATTGCTGCCTTTCCTGTCTCTAGACTTCCAATTAAAACAACCCATATTCCTGCCTCTGCTTGTCACCTCCCATTGTTTCCTTAACTGTAAGAGTTTGGCTCCCAGCTACAAGGCCAGTCCTAATTAATGCTTCCGACGTAAGCCAATCATCAACTCGCTGTCAATCTCAATGGCCTAGAGGTCAATGACTTAGTCCCTGCTCTCGCTGACCTGTCTGTGGTATTTGATATGACTGAGCCTCTCCTCGAGATTTTTTCCTCCTCCGGTTTTCCTCCTAGCACTCTGATGTCTCTTTAGGGAAATATGCTTTTCTCCTCTGTCTGATTCTTCAGATCTCAGCATCCTCCAGGATATTGTTATCTCTGGTCCTTTCCTATTTCTTTCCTTTTTTGTCTTCCTGGGTGATTTATCTCCTGGGGCTTAATCCTCAACTTTAAGACAAGGAGTCTTAAATCACCATCTCTGAAAAGCATTTCATTTGAGACTTGGACTTCTAGTTCCATGTTCCCAGCATCGAACTCCTTGAACTTGATGATGCTTTTGGGTTTTGGACATGTCTGGGACAGCACTCTAGCTGCAAGTCAGAAAAGCCACTCAAGGTTGGACTCAGAGGACCTTCAAGGGTGAAGGTAAAGTAAGACACGCACATGCAGATCTCAGAGTACGTCAACCAGCCCCATGGATGATCAACAATGTCTTCACATCCTTTAAAGTTTGGTCTAGGTTCAGTCTTCAAAGAGAGATTATCTGTTTGGCTAAGCCCAAATCATGTGGTTGGTTTGTAGAACATCAAGGGTGTTCAGAGAAGGCTCTGGTGGTAGAAAAACACCTGTGGAACTTACCTCTGTTGCTAACCAAGGCCACAGAAATACCACCAAGGGCCTTGAGAATCGGTATGAATTTAGGGGGAGGGGCAACTGCAGAAGACCACGCCCACCACAACCAAGCCATGACGTGATTGGTTTCACTGTCTTACACAATAAGCTCTAAAGTAATAACAGTGGGACAGAAGTGGCTGAAGACAGGAGGAAAAGACACATTCTCGACAATGAACCCTAACTCTACCTGCCCTCTCCCTCTCCAGTGGCCGACATGCCAAGCATGTTTTAAAGTTTTATCTTTTGTTGTTGTTTATGTGTATGTGAATGCTCACAGAGGCCAGAAGAGGGAGTCTGATCCCCAGGAGCTGGAGTGACAGGGAGCTTTGAGCCTTCTGGTATGGGTGCTGGGAACTGAACTCCGGTCTTTTGGAAAAGCAGAAAGTGCTCTTAATCACAGAGCCCTTGCTCTAACCCCATGCCATGCGGTTTATAAACTTGCCTTTGTTTACCACTAAACAATTTTCCAGGCAAATGGTCCCAAGAAACAGGCTGGAGTAGCCATTCTAATATCGGATACCACTACTCTTTCTAACTAGGGTCTCTTTTTCTTTACTGTTTGGTTAAATCTTACTTCAATGTTCAGTTAGGCTCCGCCTCCTCCATGAAGTCTTCCCTGATACCCTGAGCAGAAGAAGTCGTCATTTACTTTCTTTTGCTTAGCACTTTGCTAAAAGCACCATGGATCTTAATGATCACACTGAGTTGTTCACATCTGTTTTCCCCTGGATTATTAGTTCCTTGAAGACAGGGCCTATCTCCGGAGTCTATGCCAGTAAGCACATTTTAAAGGGGAACTGGGGAGAAGAGGTGCCACAGCTTCAATGATGAGGTCTTTTAACTCCAGGTTTACACTTTCAGCTTAATCTCTCTTGTCCGCACACTGGGCTTTCCTAATCATTTCAAACGATATGGTCTGTAGAGTTCTAGGTGAATGCTGCACGGGGTCAGTTAACTCTCTCATTCTTTAGCTGAAGGAAGGAGAGAGGTACATTCCCATTGCTTGTCACAACTGAGGTATCATCCTTATTTCCAAAGGTCTTATAAGCAATTCAACTCAGCTTAATTGACAAATGTCTCTTTCAGAAGCACAGATTGCACCTGTTCCATGTTTTTTTCTGTGCCTTAGACACCGGGCTGAAAATGACGCACACTGACATATCTTACACAGTAAACTCGCTGAGATCTGTGTCACACTGTAGGCACTGGATCTCATCGCTAACAATGGGAATCATAGCCGTGGTTAGGGACCAGTTTCTTTTTCTTAAAGCTTACTATATTTTATGTGTATGAGTGTTCTGCCTGCCCGCCTGCCTGTCTGTCTGACTGCCTGTCTATCATGTGCATCTCTGGTGAAGGACAAAAGAAGGCCTCAGCAGACCTCAAATGGGAGTTATGGACGGATGTGAGCCACCATGTAGATGCTGGAAACTGAACCTGGGTCCTCTGTAGAGCCACAAGTGATCTTAACCACCGAGTCATCTCCTGAACTCCTGGATTCCTTTTCTTTACGATGACAATATTTCTGTAAAACATCTCAAGGGAAGCATCATAGGCATAGAAGGAAACTTAAGGTTCTCTCCTAATAATTCCACTTTACGTGGAAATTTGCATAATGATCCTTCTTGAAAACTGTCAGGTTTTTCCCTCTGATTTTTCCAAACCTTTGGAAAAGAGAGCATAACCAGGGGACTAGGTTTTTAACGAAACTTTTATGTAGTTAAATTTCTCAAGTAGACAGTCAGTAGAAGCTAAACATCTGAGTTCTACCTGGAGAAAGATAGGCCCAATTTCATATCTAATGTGGGTCTTTGCTAGATTATAAAAGCTGGGCACAATAGCTTGGACCAGACAGAGCCTCATGCCCTGCTCCCCACCATAGTGCTCATGAACTATAACCCTCCAAACCGTGAGCCCTGCGGTGAATGCTTTTTTAAGTCACCTTGCTCGTCATATTTAGCCATGGCAATAGAAAAGTAACTGAGGGAGGGATATTTTTAGACAAGCTTCTCAAACTGTGGGGAAATTCAGTCAAGGCAACAGAACTTAAATTCTATGGGAAAAGTCTGTCCGTTACATCAGCTTGGCTATTGTAAGACAGATTATTAGTACCCAGTGGCTATTATGTAAGTGGTCTCAACTAATTGGGAAGCTATTACATTCCTCTGCATACTCTGAAGAAGGATGATGGTTTTTGGCTGTGCTTTATACTCCTCAAATACCTTCTAGCATGGAAAATGAAAATTAAGATCTCCCCTGCCCCCTGTCTTTCCAGATCTGATATCTGCACCACCATTGCAGAGCTTTCTCTGATGTGCCAAGTACAAAGCCAACCACCCGCTCTTCTCTGCTCCCTTGTTACATTTCCCAGAATCATTTTCTCCCCCTCCCCCTGGCCTGTTAGATACTAAGCTCATCATGACAGGACCCAGACCCTGTTCACTTGCTTGGTCTCTTGTTAAGTGAATGAGTGGGTGAATGTCGACTGTGTAATTACAGAAAAGTGGGATTGACATAAGCAATGGTGACAACAGTGACACCAGGCCAAGCCTGAGAAGCTAAGAGAAGGGCTGGAGAGATGGCTCAGTGGTTAAGAGCACTGGCTGCTCTTCCAGAGGACCCAGGTTCAATTCCCAGCACCCACATCAGGCAGCTCACAACTGTCTGCAACTCCAGCTCTAGTGGATCTGGCACCTTCTTCTGGCCTTTGTGGGCATGGCGTGTGGGCGCGCGCTTACACACACGGTACACACATGTGGCGCACACACACACACGGTACACAC
>JADRCH010000113.1:1335938-1379323 GCA_019843965.1 Rhynchomys soricoides
CACACATGTGGCGCACACACACACGGTACACACATGTGGCGCACACATGCACGCATGGTACACACATGTGGTGCACACATACACACACACACACACGGTACACACATGTGATGCACACACATGTACATAGACACATACATAGAAATTTAAAAAAATGGAAAAAAAATCTTAAAACAGCCAAGAGTGCATTGGGCACATCTTGGCATAGCATGAGTCATGCAGACATGGGCTTGGGGTGGCGCAGACTGGCAGTGGCAGGCGCACCATGGAGGCGTTTTGACATAGGACAGGATTTTGTGAGTGACTGCATGTTGGGTCTCAGGTGAGAGGAGAAGTCAAGGGAGAAAGTGCCTGCTTATTAGAAGGAAGTAGAAAATGTTCAGGGTTTCTCTACATAGCCCTGGTTGTCCTGGAATTCACTCTGTAGACCAGGCTGGCCTCGAACTCTTAAGAGATCCGCCTGCCTCTGCCTCCCAAGTGCTGGGATTAAAGGTGTACACCATTACCACCTGGCTAAAACATTCAGTTTTTAAGGGAGCGGGAAACTCAATGTTTTGTACATGTTGACACAGCGTTGGAGAGATATTCACAGTCCACGAAGGGCAAACGATCCCCATTCTCCCCCACAGACTCCATGCCTGAAAGAGTGTATATAATTTGCCTGGCTTATGCTTTAACTCAGCCTATATAATATTGTAAGTTTTTGTTTAAGGAATGCATCAACATGACAGTCACACTCGTGGCTTTCTTCCCCTCTGAAGATGAAGTGTACGTAGCCTGAAACTAAGGGCACTGTCCTGGAGAGGGCTGCCATTTACCAGTTTCTAAAACAAGACCGTGGTATTCTTAAAGCCCTCCTTTCTGCACACAGCCCTGACTAAACAGATGGCGGCTAAGCCACGGGGCACCAGAGACAGACGTGGAGCAGGAAAAAAAAAAAGGCTCCTCGGGGCACGGGGTGAAGTGCAAAGGTCTTGTTCAGGTGAAAGAAAATGTGTAATAAAATTCACCGGTTCAGCTGAACAGGTAATTACAGAGTTAATAAAACAAGGATTCCTGACACAATAGATTCTAACGCAGCTGTGGGTGTCATAGTCACTAAGTGACTTTTTAGTTTGCTGATCATTGATCCACTAGACACTAACAGCTCCAATCGGATCAATGCTGGATAACGTATGAGGAGGACTTTGCATGTTAAAATCTACTGGAAATTTTACATGAAAGAGTTCATTATCTGGGCAATGTGACCCGTGTCCAGATGACACATGCAGAGCATTTGTCCGATTTTTTTAATGGTTAAAAAAAAAAAAAGAAGAAGAAGAAGAATTTTTTTCCTTAAAAGCTTAATTATGTGAGCTATTCCATTGCCGAGAAACGGAAGCCACTTGGGTGTTGTGAATGTGTAAACATGTTCATTTGAGGCTTGCAGAACCTAAACGGGTAGATGGCATCTCAGTCACTCCACCCCTCCTTCCCCATAGACACCAGCAGCGTTCTCCCTTCCTTGTTCCTTTTCTTCCAGAGCCAGCCCCTACTGTGCACACAGTTCCTTCGAAGTTTGTCTTTGAAGGTCACTCCCTTTGCTCTTCTTCCCCTCCTGGGCCCTGTTACCACATAGTTTATCGGTAGAACGCATACTGATAAGAGACCAACATACTTCGTGGAAAAGACATCACATCCCTTGGTTCTACAAAGCCACGTGTCTTACATGGGCAATAATTACCTCATGCACGGAAGCCAGGCAAGTGGAAACCAGCTCTGGAAAAGAACTTACTATGTTTTGGTTTTTTATATTACTATGCAAGTTACATCAAGAACAATTCTTACTACACAGGTGGATGAAGTGTGACAGATGTCCACTTACCACGGAAACATACCATCCCTGTAGTGATATGACCAGATTAACACATACAGCCCCACCAGTTCTTCTGTGCTTTCTTGGTCAGTCCACTTCCCATCACTGATTTTGGAGACCACTGACCAATCTTTGCTCTCTAGCTTTGACTTGTTAAGGATGTCATAGATGAAGTCGTATAGACGCTTATCTTTTATGTCTGGCTTTTTCCAATGAACATAAAACCTTTACGACTCTCCCACTCGGCTGCATTTGCCCGTCTTTATTGTTGAATAGCATTTCATTACACTATAATGGCTGCCCACGATTTCCTTACCCACTCACAAGTTGGGAAGCACTTAGGCTGCGTTCAGTTTGGGGCTATAGTAAATAAAGCTTTCTCTAAACACCCGAGCCAGAATCTCTGTCCAAGTGTAGACTATTTGACCAAGAGCCCAAGTTTCAAAGCCTCCAGTGCACTGGTTCCCAGCCAGGAACCACAGAGTCCTCTGCCGTCATGACTGCACCCCTTTCCACTTATAAACTGGGTCCAGAGCCTGTGGCTCTCTCCATGTAGCTTGACTGGCTATATATTACATGCCATGCGTTCTCGCCGTGAGGCAGAGGGGGTGTGTTTTTTAAAATTGCCCTTTAGAGGAAGGCCTTTGCACACCCAAACCAATGAAGGAATTCACCTGCTAGTAAATCCTCAAATTTAGGTATCATTAAAGGGAGAGCTTAGAAAATAAAACCATAGCACTGTGACTATCATGCAGAGGTCTATGCATTAACTAGTAGCATGACACCCACAACTTCTCTAGGATGTTAACCTAGTAAAATTCATTACTACCAAAACAGCACATTTATCATAAGAAATAATAGGAAACCATCTACCAATGGGTGAGACTTTACATCTGAACAGAAAAAGAACCCCACATAAATATTACTAGATATTAGTTTATGGACTGATAAAACTTGGAAAATTCTAGTTTATCTTGCACATTTATGCTAGTATCATAGTGATAAAGAACACAGAGAACAATGTCTATTAAGAAAAAGTTGTTCCAGAATTTAAGGTTACAGAAGCATGTACAGTTTTAAAATGTGTCAAAGGTGGGAATGTCAGGGAGAAAAACCAAAAAAGAACATGTTTGTCCTAGTTCACAGGTCCATTTGGATGTGGATTTCGAGTGTTCCTCACATTTCTAAACTAGCACGTGAAAGTCCTTAAGAGCGGTCAGTGTTGGCTGGTGTCCTATTCCAGTTTGGACCCTCAATAAACAAATGAGTGACAGCAAGAGACAGAACTTGCAGCAAGGGGCTCTTCTGGAGCTTGCCACTCGGCAAGGAAATCATAACAACCAGATCTCAAGCAGCTTGTGAAGGCTATGAAGAAGAATGAACAAGAGTGGAAAGAGAGAATAGAGTCTTGAAACCCAGAGAAGAGAGAGAGAACACAGAGCAAAGATAGGGATCAGGGGGATCATGTCGGGGAACTTCAGGTTTCCTAAGAGAACATATGTTTAATTCTAGCTAACAGATGCCCCTGAATAAGGCAGCTAACAGGGTGATGGAAGTTGCAACAAACTCTAGCAGCAGACGGCTTGCATCCAAATCATACCTCGATTTCCTCTTGGTTTGTTACCAAATATTTTAACCCTTTCCAGCTCTGCTTGACCCAGGTGTTTCTAGAAATCTTTGTCATCTATGAATACATCAGACTGACCCATCCAAAGGCGATGAAATAGTTACTGAGTTGGCTGATGTTCTCGACTATACTCTAACCAATCTGGGGCTGGGCTGGGGCTGATACTTTCTCATGACGATATGTGATTCCTCCACAGATGTGTTAGGGGCCAGGCATGAGCTGTTGCTTCCTTATGAATCTCTTCTCTCTGGATACCTTGGATGTAGCTCGTTCCCAGGGTAGCAGAGTTACTTCGGCGAATCTCCTTCTTTGAGATGTGACTCCCCTCCCCACCTGTGGTCCTTCCACATGGTCCTTTCTTGAGGAATGACCCAGGCACTTGCCTGCTGTTCTTTAAGTATCATGATGATCATCATCTTGATGCTATGAGTCTCCAGGGGCTTTTATGTTCACAAGTACTTTATTATCGCATTTAGAGATGATTCTGAAGACCAAATGCCATCTTAGTAGTTTGCCTCACCTTAACTCAGCTCACATGGAAATCAGCTATTCACCCCTCACATTCTTTCCTGTCCTCCCATGATTCCTGTTCCTTCTTGCTAAAAACCTAACACCACCTCTTTGATTTATTTTTAAAGATGCATTTGTTCGTTTAATTTGTACGTGTGTGTACCTGAGGGAATATGCATCAGGCATGTTTGGGTGCCCACAGAGGCCAGAAAAGGTTGGATTCCTCTGGAACTGGAGGTGCAGGCAGTTGTGAGTTGCCCAAATGTGGGTGTTGATATCCCATCCTGGCTCCTTTACAAGAGTAGTAATTGCTGTTCTTGACTGCTGAGCTATCTCTCCAGCCCCCAACGACTCTTCTTGTGGGACATGTTGACCTACTGATTGGCCGATCAAAAGCCACTTTGGCAAGCACATGTGATTATTTTGATTTTAATGAGGATTAATCCTTTATGATAATGTTCTTGACAAGCAGGCCATAAATAGCACTAGTAAAAGATAAGAGATAATTTGTAGGGGCCTATATCTTTTAAGGCATTCTATATCAAATGCCTTAAAACTTCATGTTGAATCTGAGATGCACTGAAACACACTCTGAAGGGGGGACCACAGAACATGGAGGAGAAATTCTCAGCCATCTGGGCATAGACTGTTTAAATGGCCATCCTTCCAGTGTGCTTGGAGGTCTGTGGGCCTATTGTGGGTGTTACTAATTCTGAAGGTGGTGATTCAAGAGGGAAGCTCTGCTATGAGTCCACAGGGGCTTCTACATCCAGAACCACTTTATCATCACATTTAGAGATGATTCTGAATAGCAGAACCAATGAAATTTGTAGGTGAAACTCGCTGATATTCAGGGATACACTGCTTTCCTGGAAGTAACTCAGTGACCCAGGTATTCGGTCAGTCCCATCTTATATCAGATAGTTTTCATTGTCAACTTCCGTATACGTTAACATTCCTGAGAAGTTGCAAGTCATAGGGAAGCCTGGACTTCAGCCAAGTCTAGAAGAATCTGGCTTTTATAGGCTGCCAAAGGATTTGGTGCAGACATGGGAGATAAGACCAAAAGCATTAAGGCTTAGCTCTTGATACAACAAAACTCTCCCACAATCTACTTACACTCCAGTCAGCTTAGCAGATCAGTAGTTTCCAGTGTCAGATGCTGGGCAGTGCACATTGAAATTCTCAGAGATTTATGGAAGTCATATTGGAAGACACGGAGGTATGGATTAGCCTACACAGCAGTTATTTGGGGAGTTCTTTCACAGGAAGCCTGAGGCCTCTTCTGTCACACAGAGAAGGCCATTTTTTTTATGGTTTGGAAAGATTCTTAAAGCTTTCCAAATCATAAGCACCTCTAAATATTAGTTTGGGGTGTTTGCTCTACAGTCAGGAATATATTACAGACGAGGAAGGAAGTGTTTAGCCAAATATGTGAGCCATTTCTGAGGCAGTTGTAGTAAGCCAGGAGAGCCCTAAGGGAAGAGCAAAAGCTGTTTGCACCTCCTCTTCCGCAGGTAGTGTAAACTCCTCTTTCCGTGCTCTCAGAGTGTAGGTGGACGGAAGGAAACCTGCTGGTCACCATTTCCCATGAGTCCTTTTTAACCTTTTGGTCCCATATACTGCATTCTTAAAAATCATTCAGGGAAATGAGCGATATTGCAATGAGGAAAGGCGCCAGGAATCTCAAATATCCTTTCTTAATCTCTTTTTATTTCTTTTTGAAGGTAGATGCAGATTACCTGCCTACTTTGCTTCTGAGATGCAATTTCCTCTCCTGTGAGAGTTCAAAACCAAATATTCCATGGGCAAAATCCTCAAAACAGGCAGAAGAATTCCTTCAATGTTTGGGGAAAGGAGAAAATACACAAACAGAGTTAGGAAAGAAAGCAAATGACATAATGCGTTCTTTACCTTGTAGGGAGTATTTGTTTTATGACCTAAAACAGAGGGGCTTCTGAGAGTGAGATTTTGGTTAGGCTGTGGTAGAGAAGCTGTTTCGGTCCCATAGGCAAGGCTTGTAAGAAATGGGAAGCCCGGAGGGTACTACCACAGCCTCCAACGAAAGGCATTATGCAAGCATAAATTATAAACATAAAACTTTCAGTTTTATAATTATACCTAAGCCACAAATTCCCAGGAGATTTCATTATGTCATTCCTGGAACTTAACTTTAAATTTTCTTTATAAGCCAACACACCATTAAAAACACCTCTAGTAAAAAAAAAAAAAATATCATTACCAATCCCATATTTACTATATAAAGAAAAATGCTCCCTAAATATTCATATTTATATTGAGGCATTAGCTACTCTGGAATTGTTATTAGACAAATCTAATCATCTATCCAAGGCAGGTAAAATATTTATAAACACCATTCAAATTGCCCACATTCAGGGACTTTCATAAAGTCTTTCCAAACAAATTTTCCTGTACAAAGTCGGAAATGTGTTAATAGCCATTAAATTATTCTGCACATTGTTGGTCCTTTTCCTTTAATTCTGGCCTATGGGAGCGTCCGTAAATCACCCCCCCCATCCTCCCCATAGTCCGCTTAAGTTGTTACAAGAAACTTCCTCACGAGACTGCCACTCAATAGCATAAATAGGGCTCTTGAAATGGCATGTGTGAGATGTCTCTGTGTTTGGGCTAGAAAAGCAAAACTTTGGTCTATGAGTTCATCCTGACCACCGAGGAACTAACTGGGTGTGTCTATGTAAGTCACGTGTGTGACCGGGTAAGTCAGGGAGCCATGCAACACCCCTACAGCACAATTCTCTCTCTCTCTCTCTCTCTCTCTCTCTCTCTCTCTCTCTCTCTCTCAGCTTCTCCCTCCCTCCCAAACAAGAATTCTCCTGAGAGTGACACCTTCCTTCACATGTTTGAATTTCTGCATCTTTACTGTGTTGGCTTTGATTTTATTTTTGTGACAGGGTCTCCCTATAAGCTCAGTCTGGCCCTTGATTTCTGTTCTCCTGTGTTGGCCCCTCCTGTGTGGGGATTCCAGGCTTGGAGTAACCATTTCCCACTCCATCTAGAGAATTTAAATTATTTCAACAAAGTCAGTGAGCATTCCAGTGTCCCAGCTAGAATGTGGGGATGCCTCTTTACCACTTGGTGCCACATTGTCACCGACTATGGTCAGCAGCGTCCCCAGATGGTTCCTTTTGTTTCAAGTTTCTAACCAAAGACTGTACACCAAGTATTAAATGTGAAGGCATAAAGAAGGTGCACATAAATTCAAATGAAATGGAACAGTGTGATTAGAAGCAAGACAAAACTCCCACCAAGAAGTTTGGGGTAAGAAAGAAAAAATGGGGGTGCAGTTTCTTCAAAAATATATACACGCATGCACTTTACAAAAATAGCTACTTTATGACTCTAAACTAAGAAAGATTTAAACTAATTAGATTATTTGTTACCAGTTGGTTAAATACTCTTCAGGTTATAGGTTTCACTAGTTTATCTATCAAATATCAACTAGTTACACACAATCTCTCAGGAAACCAGCTTGCTTACAGCTAACCATCTACAGACTCACACGGAAAAGAAAATGTTTCTAAATGTGTACGCTGAATGGCTTACAATTTAGTTAACCAAAGTATTTCGGCACATTTATATACCTTAAATAGCAGCATGACATGCTAACAGGCTAGGCGTGGGGGTGGCTTATGCCTCTAATCCCAGCACTTGGAAGTAGAGGCAGGAGGATTCCAGCAGGTTCCATAGGAGCTGGGCTACCAATGAGTTCCAGGCCAGCCTTGGAAACAGACAAAAGCAGGTAACAGGAGCATTTAAAGCAGATAAGTATAAAAGCTCACTCGGAGGACCTTAGTCTGTCCTTAAATACTGTGTATTTAGTAAGAGTGGTGTTTAATTTGACAAGGACTCAATCCTCTTACAGTCATCCATTAATCTACCCAACTTCTACGAATTCCTGGGAGAGACCAGACAAAGGGTCACATCCAGTGGTGGCATTCCGCTCCTCCCAGTGTGACATCCAGTGAGCTATGACAGTCATCAGCAATTTCCACTTATTTTTAAATAGCAGTAACTCTCCATTAAAAAGTTATATTTTCATAGGGTTATCAAGCTATAATTCACCCAAAACAATGAAAACTGTGTAAAAATACAGGCTGATTACAAACCCAAAAATAAATTTAGGCATTTTAATGCTTGAGGTAGACTGCCAGGTGTCTCCGCCAACTTGTTATTACTACAGTGTCTACCTAAAGGCAAGCAGCAGGAATGCTGGGAAAAAGCACAAAACAATAATTTTGAGAAAATACAAAAATGATATATACATGTAAAAGCATATAAACTAGTGAGCGTCGGGGAGCGGAGGTATTTGTAATAGAGAGTGAGTGGGCTGGCTCCAGGCGATTGGTGAGAGAAGTGAAGCTGAACGCTGCTAGGCCAAACAAACGGCAAACGTAACACCTGACGATGGGAAATTGAGGCCTCCCCAGGGCACCATGTAAAATTATTATAAAGCGGTGAAATAACAGTATAAAGTTAATTTTATTAAAATTAACAATACTTCCCATCAGCACGAGACAATCTATATTCAAAATTAAAACAGTAGGAATGTTCATCCGTTGGAGCGTTCTGATAGGCTAAATGTTGTTGACTGCTTAAAGAAGGGTTTCCAGGTCCCCCCTTTTCCTGCACATCCGTAAACACCCATCTTTATGAATAACATCATGTTTAAGGGCCTGAAATGGAAAACATGTTTCCTTATGAAATCTGGCATAGATAGCACATTGATACATAAATACCATTGTTTAATTTTTTTTTTAAAGAACAAATTTCATGTTCTAGAAATAAAAGAAGGGGTAAATTAATTAAAAATTTACCCTGCTTCCTATATACGATGAAGAGAAATAAGCAAAAGTAGTAATTTTATGATATCCCTTTGGCGTGGTCCTTGCTGAGTCCCAAGGCTTTCTATTATTAGCGAAACAAAGCTGCACCTACTTATCAGCGGCGACATTTTGTGCTGAGTAAAAAAAAGCATCAATTTTTAGGCCCCGTTAGTTTAAAAATGAAAAGTATTCAGAGTTCTTCTTGATCACCAAAAGAATGCAACTGGATTGTAGAAAAAAGCAAAATCTAAAGACAAGAATAAATTGGATCCTTATGGTGTGTTTTAGCCTATAGCTCTGCACACTCCGGAATACATGCTTTCAGTTTTTAATCTGCACAGCAATAAGTATGTATATTTTGACTAATATTTAATTAAAAGTAAACTTGAATAAATCCATATTACAAACTAGGTTTTACTTCTTACCTAAACTAGACCAGTTTCTCGTGGCACATGCTGTGTCGCACTTAGTAGCTAGAGTTATGCAGAAAACCACACCTGGGGAAGACCTGGGCATGGCCTGGAAATGTAGGAGCCTGGCCAGGCAGTAGAACCCTGGGGAGGAGAACATGCTTCCAGGATTAGGATGGATTTTGTTATTATGGGTTAGAGAGGTTGAAGAATCTGGTTGCAAATTTTTTTGAAAAGCCTTCTGCATTTTACACAGATCTTCTTCCTAGGTTTGGAATTCTAAATTCACAAAATGTCTCTTTAATGGCCAGTTTTGTGTCCTTGATGTGACTAAGAAATATAGACTTTAAGGCAGGGCAGGGAGAAATTTAAAAGTGACTTGGAATTAAAGATGGCATGTTTTTTGATGCTATTATCAGAGGAAAGAAACCAAATTATGTAAAAACCTATGTGATATTAGTAAATTTAATTTAAGCTGAGGACACCCAAGCTTACTCTGAATATTCATCCTGGCGATCCATGGCCATGCGGCTGAGGAATAGGCATGTCATCAGGGTGGTAGCCAAAAATCTCACACTATCAGTGAAGTTGGACAGTAAAGATGGTCCCTCATAGTGTGTGTCTGTATGTATGTGCATATGTATGCATGCATATTTGTATGTATGTATGTATGTGTGTGTGTGTAGGTATGTATTTTAACAAGAACAAGAACCGAGAGAGTCATTTGTGTTCCATCCATTCTTCCTGGAGTGAACTGCTTCATGTTTTTCAGGATTTGGGGAGAAAGCAAATTACAAGCCCTCTTATTAGCATAATCTGAGTATTAGCATAGCCTGTCTCCTCTACTTCATTTCTCAAATATTTTATATATTGTATCCTATTGTGCAGCATAGCTTATTGTCCCCTGGAGAACTGTAAACCCTAGGGGGCAGGATTTTCTCACCATGTAACAAAACCCTGAAACTTTACAAGAAACCAAAGATAATTTTGTTCAGAACTCAGGTTGTTATAAACATGGAAGCACGATTTTTAAAAATATGCCTTTTGGCTTCTTTTGGACGCCATTAATAGATTTAAATTTTTTTTTCTGAAAACATCCTTGTTTGCAACTGGTGTTGGAAAACAAATGACTTTCTCTGGTCTTGTTCTTGCTCAAATACATACCTACATACATACATCTATATGTACATAATACATATGTACATACACACATACATACATATATACAGACACACAGTAAACACACACACACACACACTCCAGGTAGTGGCCTCATCTATTCTCCGGTTAAGCAGAGTCTATATTCTGTATTCCTGTTGAACAATAGGATCATTCTGAAGAAATTTGTGGACTGGTACCCAGGGCGTTTTGCAAACGGTCCCGTAGATGCAGATGATAAGATGGGTGAGCAGGAGGCACGAGCATCTCAGAGATCACCTGCTGCACTTGTGTTGGAGGTGCTCAATGGCTGTTTACACCAAGTGCCATCTGGCTCCATAGACATAATAACAATTATTCCATCGAGGTGTGTAGCTCCCTAAATCATATTAATATACAATGGTTCCTCCAGTCTTCTAGGAGTTGATGTCTTCGTGTGCTCCCATTTAACCTGGGTAATGTGCTAAAACAAGTCTGCCTCATCATTAAGAATTGATTTTTTATTTATGTGAATGTCATTGGCAATCCCATGATATCCCTTTGTAATCAGCTGAACAGGACTGCATACCAACGCTAATCTATTTTTATGGCATATCTTTAAAAATTTGCAACATCTTGCTGCATTTGGATATTTATGTAGAGATTTGTGCTCCCACAGAAAGCTGTTGTTAGCTTTGGAGATCCATTTCACACAGCAATAGGGCAAGTATCTAATATACTTCATTAGCGTTCTTGTATCAGATAAGGGTTTATGTCTTTAAATTATTTAACCTCAGAACCTTACTTAGATAACATAAATTACGAATACTCTAATGAAAATCATTAGTTAGCCTATTCAAAACAAAACAAAAACCCTCCAGGAATAAAATTAAAACATTTTAAGATCTGCTCTTTGCTGTTTCCAGTGATGACCCATGCCTGTATGTTATCACTGGTCACCCATTTAGTCACTGACATGGGCAGTCATTCTGACGTTCTAATAACTGTCTGTCTGTCTGTCTGTTTTTGAAATCACAGTCAACCTGACTAATCTGAAATGGGATTTTGAAAGTCAATATTATGATTATTTATAAATTCACCTTAATGGCTTTTCCTTTTTTTTTTTTAAATTGAGATTAAAATAATCAATAATGAGAAAATACTTTAAAATCCTGAGGATAAAAACTGAAATCATACAACAGATTTGAGAATAAAACTCTGAGGGTAAATACTACCTCACAAAAATTCACTTTAAACCTAGTCTTCCTGGGGTTGAGTTCAGGAGCACCTCAGACTGGTACTCAGATGAGGAGTGCGTTTGGGGAGAGGTAGCAAGCGTCTTCCTAGAGCCAGGTCGTTTCGGCCACACTTTGGGCCCTCACCTGTTTGTTACTGCAACCCTTGATGGAGAGCTGTGCTCAATGCCCCGAGTGTGTGTTACATTGCTTACTGGGATAATAATTCACAAAGGAGAGACACAAACATTGCGAACAATCAAACGAGGCGACGATTCTCCCAGTCTCAAGAATTTGGTAGAACTTTACCTTGAAGTCTAAACCACCTCAGTATTACTGTTCTAGACAATACTTCTGTGCTTGTTGCGGATGATTTAGACAATTTGAAAACAAAGGAGTGTTGGGACGAGAATGCTATGCTAACTTGGAAAGCCAGGTCCTAAAACTTATGGGCTCAAACTTGAGAAAGACAGACAGACAGACAGACACACACACACACATCAACATTTGCGTCTTAAGTGTTAAATCAATGAGGTTCAGAGTCACACTAAGGCTTGTACATCTCAAGTTCTAATTTCACCAATAATTTCCCCATGAGCCACGGAAATTGCCCTCTATTGGTGTTTTATGTTTATAAATTGCAGAGGAGAAACCATGTGTTCAATACACCAATACATTTAATGTTCAGATTTTTTTTTTTTTAAAAGATAGGTCTACAAAGAAGCTAGGGTCATTTCCCCCCTGTGTTCTTTCAGAACTATGGGCAGTATACAGTGGCCAAGAATAAGACATCCATGCTGGCATGATGGCCTAGGGGTGCGTCCAGCCAGGTCTGATGACCTGAGTATCCCTGAACCCACATGGTTGAAGGCCTACAGGCTGTCCTGTAACTATACACTGTAGTATGTGTATGTGTCACGAGCATGTGCACCCCCACTCCCAATAAAAAAAATAAATAAATATTTTAAGGAAATATTTATTTATTTATTTTTGTATATGAATGCTCTGTTTTCATACACAACCAAGAAGAGGGCATCAGATCCCATTACAGATGGTTATGAGCCACCATGTGGTTGCTGGGAATTGAACTCAGGACCTCTGGAAGAGCAGTCAGTGTTCTTAACCACTGAGTCATCTCTCCAGCCCAATAAATAAACTTTAATTAAGAAAAGAATAATATACATGCTTGTCAGTACTATTTTAATACAAGATTACTTGTAAATGTTACTAAGTATCTATTCCACAAAGATAATAAAAGGCGGATTAATCATCTAAGTGTCTACAAATGAAGACGTAAGGCGAGAGAGGTTCCCTTCTCCTGTCCTGTCGTCTGTCTCACATGGGGAGGCCTGGTCCCACACACCTCATGGTGGTATTTCCCTGGCATGATCTCTGACTCAGAGTTAAACTGGGGTTTGGCTTGTAAGTCGGATTTTAAAATACAATAATGAGGGTCTACATGGTACAAGCCAGATGACCTGAAGGCTTCCTTTCCATCAGGAAGAGTCCTTTCTTTTAGGAACAAGCCAACTAAACTAGGAGTACAGAGGCAGTCTGAACTCCACACGAGGGCCCGCTTCAACCTCGGGAATGGTGAACGCTTGGACGGTGACATTCACAACAGCGTCACTGCCGGCCCTGCTGTAATCTTCTCTTTATGATTGTCTCTTTAACAAAAAGCTCTGCACTCAGCATGCAAAGAAGTTAGAGGTGGGGGAGGGAGGGAAAGCACACACAGAAGAGGAGGGGGGAACTGCAGATCAATCATTTATAATTAACAAAAATCCGATTGGTGCTTTAAATAGAGATCAATGTTCCGGGCTGCCTGGATTGTGGGGATGTGTTCACCTTCTCGTAAGTCTCCAAGCAGGCTGTCACACCTACAGAATAACCATTTGTTTCCTTAACAAAGCTTCAGGGGGCGCCAGGCTCTCATTGAAATTTCATTAATCTAATGGAGTAAAGTCCTATAGAAAAAAATCAAATTCTCGTTGGACGAGATGCTACCTGGGAAAGATAACCTCCATTTGAACTCTGAGACTCAGATCGCTCTGCTATTAGTCTGAGGAAACAGACAGCAACCACGCTGATTACAGCCACCGGCCTCAACAATTTTTTTTTCTAACTAGCAATTTCGAGCGCAAGTGCTACACAGTGTCAAAGCGAAAGAAACACAGCTGCGGGTTTTCTGCAGAGCGAAATGGTTCCGAAATGTCACTGAATAGCTCACAAAGGACGCCAATCTACGACAACAGAGACATAAGCATGTAGGAGAAAGGGCTCGCAAACCCTCCCTTCGAAGGTACGTTGTTTACACGCATGCAATTTGTGAGAGCAGCAGCCGCTGAATGCAGGATTTTCACAAAAGTCCCAAACAACATCTTTTTAGAGAGCCATGGCCAGACCTTCCAAGTCTTCCTGGGTCTACAAGTTCCCACTTTATCTATTAGAAATCTTACTTGCTGACCGTATTTTGGCATCCTATCTCCATATGATCTGATACACAGGCTTTCAAATGCACCCCAAAGGTGCACATGCTAACATGCAGTAGCTACAGCTCTTTCCTCTGAGAGGAAAATGTGGAAGGCTCATGCTATGGTGGCCTTCTAGGGATGTTTTCCAGGGCTTGCTCCTCTGTTACTCACGGGTATGAGGTGCTATGTGTACCTGATGGGAAGATCCACTGTGATTTTGGCTGTATCCATACCAAACTAAAATGCATTTCCATGCTGCTTTTTTACCCCCCCCCCCCCCGCAACTTCAATGTGTATTTTTAAAGGTTAATATGGCTAGCAGACCCTGTGATTTTAGGACCTTAGTAGGCATCCTACAGAAGTCCAAATAGAGTGTGTGTGTGTGTGTGGGAACCCTCTGAGGCTCTCATATGCTCAGTTCATTTTGCCAGAAAGAGCTGGGCAGAGGGAAAAACAGCAACCCAGACAGAAGCACTGCAGACTACAATCCGGATGGGACCAGGACTGAAACTTTGTGTAATATGAGAAAACAAATCCTACTTCTGGGGGAAAAAATTAAATGATTTGAATGAAAATTATGGCTCGTCTCTCCTTTTCATTTTTAACAAGAATCTAAAATTTGTTGAAAACAACAAAACGAGAAAAAGCAAAAGTCTGAAAAATCACAAAAGGAAGAAAACAGCCGCCTCGGTGAATGACTGACCAGAGTCTTCATCTATGAGAAAATCATTGTCTTCCACTCTGGTCATCAAAAGCTTGCTGCAGTCAGGAAATGTCTTCTGTGTCCAAAGCGCCTCAGAGGAGTGAGTCACTTCCTAGTCTATGGATAAATAGTTCTCTAGTTAGCTGGGGTTCATACTTTCTTCGAGTCCAAATTTATTCATAAAGGCTTAGCTTACTGTCCTATCTCAGATCCACCTGTAGAATTAAAATTTCCCGTTCTCTTTCTGTATCCTATTTAAAGACACCACAGGAAGAAAGTCCATTTTTTCTTTTAGTTCAGAGTAATAGGAAAAATGGGTAAATGACATGTCTGTGTGTCCGTCTATACTATTTTTCTACGTATCACAGGCAAATCTAGACATACAGAAAAAGTTCACTCAAGTTATGATTATTAAAATAGAGCCTGGGAACACAATAACACCTTTTACAGGCAAGCATCTCCACCACAGACATGGAGAGAGAAAGATAGAGAGAGGGAGACACAAGCATTCAGATGAGCCTTCGGGGAATTGCATGAACTTTTGAACCAGAGACGGAGAGCCAGAACCCAGCCTGTTCCCACTTTAATAAACATTTTTTTCTTCAATTAATTAAGGTTTGGAAAGAAAAAAAAAAGAAAGAACAACCACAGAAGAGAAGTAATTTAGCATGCAGCGCATCCTTTACAGATGGATCCTACCTTCAGATGCTTATTAAATCTATGCATGATTGCGCTAGAGAAAATTAATTGCATTGTTTCTCGGTATTCAAAAAGGGGTTGCAAGCAGCTGAAAACAGAAAGAAAAACGGAGCAAGGTTGTTGTTTGGAAAAGGAATACTTTCCAAGTTCTAAACCAAGTAACACCCAGACCAGCAAACAGCACAGAAAGAGGTCTTCACTTAATTTTATTATGTTGAGATTTAAAAATACCCCATATCCTGCCAGAGCGTGTACACAGGCGTGTGTTAAGTTCATGACATTCTGGTCTAACAAAATGTCCTGCTCAGTGACATTGGAACTACGCCATCAGGCAGTGAGCTTCTGTTCAAGTCCTGCGGTGAGGAAAAGTTATATGACCATCTGAGGACACCTATACACGTGCACACACGCAACAGTACCATGGTTGGTTGGTGTTTGCGTCATTCCAGTTTTGAGAAAAAGTAATAACTTCCTGGTTGTATTTTGGAGAAAAATATAAAATATCATAAAACATTCAGGACGAAGGTAACCATTAGCCTTGTGTTAACTTTAATTTAAAGGAAAAACAAAAAGCCACAGTGGCTTGAAGTAACTCAAGCTGTTTCCTTTCTGAAGGCTGCTGGTGGAACTGTAACCTAGCCTCACTGTCCCTGTGATTTTCACCAAGTCTATGAGGGCTGCATAATTTCTCAATTTATATAGTTTCAACTTTAAATATCCATATATACACACACATATATATGCATGTATATATATGTATGTATATGTACATATATACATATAGACATATACACATATACATACACACACACACACACATATACACACATATATATGACCTGCTCTGCTGTTGACTGACTAAAAAAATTCACTTAAGAATTTTAAAACTTACCTGACTCCATGTCTCCAATATAGTATCATAGTTTGTTTGTTTGCTTCCAGCACTGAGAATTGAACCCAGGACCTTGAACTTCTTAGGCAAGCACCCTACCATTAAGCTACATCCTCAGCCCTTATGTATTTTCCATTTTGAGGCATGGTCACAGGGTCTCACCAAGTTGCCTAAGCTAACCTTGAACTCCCTCTGTAGTACATGCAGCCCATGCAGGCTTGGACTTGCCATCTTTCAGTCCTAGCCTCCTTCCTGAGCATCTGTCATTGTAGGCCTTTGTCGCCAGGCCCAGCTAGATGGTGGTTTTGTTTCTCTTCCTTCAACAAGTCTATAAGTCTTACAAGTCTATAAATCAGTATCTCTAATCCTTGGTTAACATGTGAAGTTATTTTAAAGTATTCATCATGACACAAATTTTGCTAAGAGAAACAAACTGAGTTTATATAAGTAAATAAATCTGTCATATGTTCAAGAGATTTCATAAGAGATGGGCTAAAAATATGGAGCAGTTAACACTGGGATTTATTTAAGTCATGCCTTCTACTGGCATATTTCAAAGAACAATATAAATTACCTCTTAGTTACAGACATGATCGTTTCTCGTTAGCAATGGGGCAAAGCAAGATCAAATGGCAAGACAGGGAACACAAAACTTCTGTCATGTCATTAGACATTTAACAGCCTCTCTCGGCTTCTCAGACCTATGTCCCATTTAGGATGACAGCCAATGAAAATTAGGTTTCATCAATGATCAAAAACATATACAAAAAATTTTTCTACTTCCAGGAGAAATTCAAGTCAAAAAAAGCCTGTGTCTGTGCTGCTGGCTCTCTGTAAGTGAGACATAAAAAACACAGTCTCAGGTTGGGGAGATAGCCCAGTGGATAAAGCACTTGATTCAAGACTGGAGTCAGGCTCACCGTGATCTATATAAATGCTGGGCAGGCACAGTGGTTGCCTCTAATACTAGTACTTAAGAGACAGAGACAGGGGCTTCCCAAAGCAAGCTATCTCAATCATGTAGTGGGAGGCATCGAGCCGTAGATTCAGTGAAAGGTCCTGCCTCAATAAAGAAGTAGAGAGCAATTGAGGAAGACAACCATGAGCGACCTTGGACCTCTGAATGTGCGTGCATGCATGCGAGCACACGTGTGTGCACACGAGCACACATACACACATGTGAAAACATATGCATGCCCACCTACCTGGGAACATGAATACAAACATGCTCACACACCACACAGACATACACGTGCCCAAAAAAAAAAAAAAAAAAAAAGAAAGAAAGAAAAAAAAAACACGGTCAATATTTCATTTCATGATTAAAGAGCAAACAGGAAAAGTTTGAGGCTGAAGAGGTAAAATTTTCCCATTGCAAAGGGTAGTTTGACTAAGGGAGAGCAGGCTAAAGTTTTAGAAACTATCGATCCTATCTCATAAGCACAGACATGGATGAAATAACTGAGATAATACAGCTGGTAAAAGCTTTAAGAATGTAGATGTCTTAGTTCAGATTCCTCAGACCCCCTCCTCTACACCAGAGCCCTTCTGCCTGCTGCGTCCCACCGTTGAGCGGGTATTTGCAACAGGCTTATGATAGCTTCTTCCTGAGCAGCATCACTTATATGCCAGAATCTCTTTTTCTCAGTGGAGAAACTGGGGAGCCAATTCAGGGCTTCATGAACCCCAGGCAAGCACTTTATCCTAGATTCTTCAAGATGCCCCAGCTGCCACCTTTAAAGTTTCTCTTAAAGTTGACACAACCCACTTTAAATACATCCTAGGAATGTCCAGCCTGCATGTGGTCCTGAGTTACTGGTCACCTGATGCTCAAGGAGTTCAGTCACATTTACCATCTATCTGGGTCAGTCAGAATCACCACCCAAAAGCAACTTAGTCATAGCTGCTGGCAAGAGAGTTTGGGTAGCATGACTAGCTCAGGCTTTGTTCAGACTACTTGTGACTGGATATGTGGAAGGGGTCACCACACTCCAGATAGGCACAAGATGATTCCAGGAAAGTAAGTTATTATATTCACTTTCAGGAGCCCAAGAAGAAGAGCTATGGTAAGTTTCAGATTTTGATATTCTACTTATATTTATACTATGAAGCAAGGCTTCTGTATCTATATTGTTCTTATACTATAAAATGAGAACAGCCAAATCATAAAATATTAAGGCTCCAGGTGATTTTAATCTTAATTTTATATTTCTTGTATCTTGTATTCCCAGTCATCTTGGAGCTAAGAGCTGGGGAGCTAATTGGGGAATCCGCATCATGACACTACATGGTGATTCAGCAAATCCTGTGTTCATTTATTCCACAGAATCCTATTTTCATGAAGGAGTTAAAAAAAGAAAAAAAAAACTTCTATGTGGTAAAAAGCTTAATCACTCTGGGATGAGATTTTTTTTCTATTTTCCAATGCGATCACTCTTTGTCTTAGGTCTAATTGAATTCACTTTCCGTGTTAGTGGGGGAAGGGAAGTAGGTAGGAGGGTCGTGGCATAGGCCAGAAGACAGATTGTGTAAATTGTGGGCCTTACAATATCAAAAAGGAGCACGGATCTGATAAAATGTTTAGCAGTGGGCGATGTGACAGAGGAGGGAGATGCTAGCCATCAGAAGCACGATTTTGGATATGGAAGACATCAAAGATGTTGTGTGAAAAACACTCCTATTTTAATTTATGAGGCTCCTTGGGGTTCTTTGAATGGAAAGCATCATATGAATACCAGCATTTCATTTCACATGGGAGATCACAGATTGTTGACATTTCCGCAGAAACCATATTTCAGCAGTCGACGGGATAGAACATCTTAATGTGGATTTGGTTCGGCCGCTGCCTTCTCTTTCCTGGCTTGCAGCCTACACAACAGAGCATGTCTTTGCTGGTGCCTCCCTCCCCTCTCCTCAAGTTCCAGCCTCTTCCATTTGTCTTTGCGGGTGCCAGTGGACAGTCCAGCATTTGCCTTTGTTCTCATAGGCTACAGTATTAACGGAAGTAAACATTCATCTTGGGTCTCTCTGGTACAGTGCTTTCCACCCCTCAGTATTTCTGGCATCAAAGGGAGAAACATCTCTGGATATCATAGAAGGAGGAAGAGAGGGAGGCTGTCACTCTGCAGCATATTAATACGCACTCTAAAGAAGAGAGTGCTATTTAGTTAAACTAAAGGTTCTTTGAAGGTTCTTTAGGCTGTGACAGATAAATGAATGTTATTTGGAAATCCAGACCATGCGACCACATTTTTGGATCAATCTGACATTTTTTGGAAATCTAATATACACTGTAACCTGTGAGGGAGATATAAAAAAAATTAAGACCCGATTCTTGTCTGCTCAGAGGTCCTAATCCATTAGAGAAGAGTCAGAGTACATGGTAACATAACACAAGCCTAATGGTGGTAGCAGCTATGCTAGGGGGTTAGTGGGATTGGGGCCAGCCAGGTGCTGAGGACGTCACTAGAGAGGACGGAGTTTGAGTGGCATTTTGGAGCTTGAGTATGTGGGTGGAGAGACTGGAAAAAGCACTGATGTAGAGGGCACAGGGCTGGGTTTAGGTAACGACAAAGACTCCAGGGAGGGCAGGCATTTCCAACCCAGGTAAGGTAACTTAAAAGGTAGAGTCAGAAACATAAGCAGATCGTGGTTTCTAATCTAATAAATAAACGCACGCACTCACATCTATAAACCTGAGTTCCCGAAACTATAGCATTTGAGAGGGTAATTCCATACTGACATCCCCATGTAGTCCGGAGCTTCGACTTTATCCTTCAGCGCCTCCCAGACCTGCCACCATCTGTTAAAGAGCGTTTGTGGGTGCTTTGTCTTCATGCATGTCTATGCACCATATACGTGCAGTGACCACTGAGGCCGGAAAGGAGTGTTGGATCCCCTAGAGCAGGAGTTATAGATTGTTAGGGTCCTGGAATTGAACCTGGGTCTTCTGGAAGAATAGTCTGTGCTCTTGACCACTGAGCCATCCATAGATCCAGTCCAAGCTTGACATCATCTAAGGCTCCACCCGTAGACCAAGGTGCAATACAGTGAAGGTGGATGAAGAGAAAAGACTGATGTCTGAAAGGATGAGAGAGCAAGAGGCACCTGCTCCTCTAAGCCTTCGAGGTGAGGATTAAGATGGTCAGAACGAGCCGGGCAGCGGTGGCGCACGCCTTTAATCCCAGCACTCGGGGGGCAGAGGCAGGAGGAGTTCTGAGTTCGAAGCCAGCCTGGTCTACAGAGTGAGTTCCAGGACAGCCAGGGCTACACAGAGAGACCCTGTCTTGAAAATCAAAAAAAAAAAAAAAAGAGATGGTCAGAATGGCTGAGCGTGGGCTCTTGGTCAGGAGGCTGGATTGTGGAAACAGAAAGAGAAAGACAAAATTGACTTGTAAACTGTGAGGAATAATTGAAGACAGAAATGTCTACCCTGACTATGACTGTCATATCTCTTCAGGACAGAACTCGATGTCAACAGAGTAATCAAAGATTCAGGATATTCAGTATGCAACTGCGGGTGCTTGTCCATGGGTGGAGGTTACACCTCATATCAGAGCAAAGAAGTGATGAGAGAGAGAGAGAGCTGAGGTGAAGTGGGTCAGAGTCTTCTAGCCTTTTCTTCCTCCATGAGTTCTCCATTTAATGTTTGATGTTGAGGGAACAGATTGGGGTAGTTTCCAGTGGTGCTTAGTGTTAAGTCCTTTTTGCCTAACTAGTGGTACTTACTGTTAAGTCCTAACCCTGTTGTATTTCTTTAGTGGCTGCCCCAAGCTTACCATCTTCCTAAGCTCTGGACCAGAACTCCATTGCTCTCTACTCCTGGCATTTGGTTTTCCCGTCCCTCCCTTCAGTTAAAGCATCTCTGCATCATTTCTTCCTCCTGAAATTTAGCTGCTTTTCCCTAAAGAGCCAATACTTGCCTATTTGCCAGGACTGGTTCCTGAGTGGTCCTGAGTGACTCATTTCTACCCCACCCCCACCCTACCTCTCTTCTTCCTCCTCCTTCTCATTCTTCCTCCCCCTCCTCTGCCTCCTCTTTTTCCTCCTCCTCTAGTCACTCTCTGTTTCTAAAGTTGGTCTCCATCCTCCTGTGAAGCCGCGGATGGCTTGGAGCTTCTGAACTTTTTGTCTCTGCCTCCCGTGCGTAGGGATTACAGACACACAGCACTGTGCTCCATTTAAGAGGTGCTGGGGGATCGAACAGGGTTTTGTGTATGCCAGGAAAGCACTCAGTCACCTGAGCTACCGCCTCGGTCCCCATCTTTTCTCCGTAAATAGCCCCAATCTACCCTTGCCTAAAACAACACCAAGAACATCTTTCTGTTCCTTTCTTTTTAAAGTTGTTTTTTATTAGTGTATGTCAATTGTACATACCCGTGGGCTTCATCGTTACAGTCTCGCGGACTGTGATCTTATTCGCTCCCCGGGAGCCTTCTTTTTACTAACCAACTATTTTGGGGGGCTTGCAAATACCCAGTTTCTAGTTCTTCACTCTGCACCCTGTCCTGGACTTTTCCTAACTGACTGAAACTGCTCCTAAAAATACTAGTAAAGGATTTCTTGTTTTGTTTCCCTTCCATCCTTACCACCGCCTCCACCAGCCCTATGTCCAGGACCTTGTAAGTCCAGCACAGGGATGAACCCTTATGGACCTCCCTCGGAACACCTAGCCTTATGCCTTGTACATGGAAGAGACTCTGAGAATTTCAATTGACTCTAGATTCTTTTTTCTAATATAAAAATATATATTCTCAATGATTTATCTGTGTAAATGTCTGCACCACATGAGTGCCCAAGGAGGAGCCCCTAGAACTGGAGTTACAGACGTTTGTGAGCAACTACGTGGGTGCTGGGAATCAAACCTGGGTCCTCTGGAAGATCAACCAGTGCTCTTAACCACTGAGCCATTTTTCCAGCCTCTGAGTTTAGATTTTTTCAACCTTCCTATGGTCCTCCTGACTCCTGGTCTTTTTCCAGTGTGTGAGACACCTAGGAAGGGTCTCACATACATTGGGCCACGTTGCTTCTTCTAATTAATGTATAAACTCAGAAAATATTTCATCCTTAGTTGCAAATGACAAGATAATTTTTTTTAATAAATATGATGTTGATGTGTTTTAAGTCTGTGCTAAAGTGACAGGACACCAACAGGAGGGAACTGATGTGGGAGCACATAACAGTGATCGACATAGAGATCTACAGCTCAAAGCAGAAGAATCTAGGTACACAGTTGTTTCCCGGTGACCAAAACAGAAACACATTATAATATCTTGTATTGCCCCAAATGCTATCTTTCTTGTATGTTTTCCCAGGAAGTTCTACAGGTAGCAAAGATATGATATATTCCCAATGCTATCCAGTCACCGAGCCAGTCACTACCAATAAATTGACATGACAGCTCTAACACATCTGATTCTTTTCTATGGAGGATAGAAGAACACATCCTTTCTTACGAATCCAAATGGAACGGAAAGACACTTTTTTTACTACTATGTTGCCCTCGGGTGTCTTATATTGCTATGGTTATATTATATATTTATTGCTTATATTATATTCCACTAACAGGAAGTAGAGGTCCCTTCTGCCATCCCTCACAGTTTCACAGAGATTCTTAGTGAGGAGCTGCGAACGTAACATGCAACCTCTTCCACGCATGCGCACTCTGAGGGGATGGGGTCCATTCTCGCCACAAAACTGCTGTTCAAGAGAGCCACCGACACTAGTAACTTAGACTTTTAGGATGGCATGTCTTTCGAATGAGCCTGACTACCCCCAACCAATAAACAAGGGATCCACGAGTTTCTGTTACTCAACTGAAGACCATTCTTTATCACTCCATGATTCAACAGTGTGAGTTAATGAACACTGTAGGAGCACATGCCTGGTGATTGGCATGTGCTGAGCACTCAAAGAGCTACAGTCTGGAGGAGTACATGGCAAACACAGAGTCTCAACATAAGGGCAGCAGTGGTTTGAGGAAATTAAATCACAGGAAGTTCGTCTTCTTTTTTTTTTTTTTTTCTTTTCAAAAGTGAACCAGAGCCAAGGAGATGGTTTAGTCACGAAATTATTTACCATGCAAGTATAAGGACGTGAGTTCAGATCCCCAGCACCCACTGTAAAAGCTGGGGCTTGCGGCTAGCCCCTCTAATCAAATTGATGAGCTCCACATTCCATGAGAATCCTAAGTCAAAAAACAAGGTAGAAAGTTGTCAAAGAAGACATCTGACATCAACCTCTGGCCTTCTCATACATGTACACATATGTGCATGTGTGCACACCACATGCACACAAACACACACACACATGCACACACAGACACAAAGTGAGCTGTTTTGTGAAAAATTCTATATTTTATGACCCAAATGTGAAACTTAAAACTTAAGTTCACAAAGATTGTTTAGATACTAAAAGCACCAACCAAAGCAACAGATTGGCCAGCTGAGAACAGACAGTTCTCAAAGCAGAAATCTTCTCTAGCCAGCAGAAATAGAGGCAGAGAAACACCGGAGTTTCAACTCACCAGAAGCTGCATACTAGATGACATATAAATTAGTAGATGACAGTCTGACACCACTGTCCTGAGATGCAGGAAATGCAAGTTCTTCTTAAAACACTATGGGTATTTCCTTTTATCCTCTGACCTGATGGGGCTAAAGAGATGGCTCAGCAGTTAAGAGCACTAGATGCTCTTGCAGAGGACCTGGGTTCAACTCCCAGCATTCACACACACACACACACACACACACACACGCTCAAACACGCACATGCACATTCACACTCGCACACGCACATGCACATGCTTATAGCTATCTGTAGTTGTGGTTCCAGGGCATCTGACACCATCTTCTGGGCACCGGACATATATGTGATGCACAGACACGCATGTAGACAAATTCTCATACACATGTTACAAAAATAAAGAGATCCTTATTTTGGCTGGGGGTGTACTTCAGTGATAGAGCTCTTGCTTAGCACACACAGGGTCCTGGATTCTAGCTCTAAACTACAAGAGAAAAACACATAAACTTTTTTCCCTTGAAGATTCTTGGTTAGATCCCATCTTATGGCAACTGCTCCCACAAATGTGCAAATCATCTTTTAACTACCCATCTATCTAATTTGCCAAATAATGCCCCAGAGTTTTGGAAACACAAATAGATGGGCATTTTCCTCTCAGGGCAGGCTGTTCATCAGATCTCATCACAGCTTTCTGGTCAGAGCTGCTGAGGAAATACTGTAAGACCACTGGGGTCTACACAGAAAGAGACCAGCACTGAAATGGTCACTTTATTCCAGGAGCCTCCAATTTTACGACTCTAGAATTGTCTTGTATGCAAAGCTTGGTGCTAATGTTAGTTTCTTGGCTGTGGGGTAGGGGGAAGTCTGTAAAATACGCAGGCTTGGGGGGAAAAGCACCTTCTAAAATTTGACTCTAATGACTTTTTCTGAGAATTCACTTTTTTGAACATAGCATACCTAGACCACGCAGGAGGCTGCTCGACAATAATCAGAAATCAAACTTCCAGCACTCAGGAAGCCGTAAGGCATGTTCAGCGGACCATTTTGGAATCTGAACAGCAAGGTTATATAACCAGGGATCACACAGAGGAACATCACACTATGTGACAGGTTTTGTATCTTGTTTTTATCACTTCAGCAGACACCAGGGAAATGGAAATAAAGTCAGCAATGGCTGTGAGTGTTAAAGCTAAGGGGGTGGGGAGGTTCTAAATTCACATTAGCTATCTCATGTGAGTTGAAAGGAAAAGTCGATTTACCATGTCTACCATTGCAGCCAAGAACCATGCACCCAAAGCAGTTAAGAGCTAAGCATATGGACTCCTGAGGGACACTTATTTTATGTAATGGTTTATATCTGCATGTTTGTATATGCATTTTTTTTGGGGGGGGCGCATCACACTTTAAAATACAGGAAAAGAAAAGATGTCCATAACCTGCATGTGGCTCCTAGTTCTGGCATTAGAAAGACATGAAGACATTTTGGGGAAGGTCTCTTTGAAAGTTACAACCACAGCTGGAAGAGGACAGAATCTAGATAAGTAAAGCTGAGGAGACCCTCAGCTTTGTGGGCTGCGAGATGGCTCAGTGGGCTAAGTTCTTGCCCTGCAAACAAGGATTCAAGTGAGACAACTCAACATTATTAGGTGGCCAGCAGGCAAGGAAGACACCCTATATCAGCCCCTGACCTCCACATGCACGTGCACACATGTGCATCCTTGTGTGCATCCTTGCCTGGACACTTACACACACACCACACACAACAGAAAAGAACAAAGGCTTCGGAGAAGGATCAGAAGTTATCTTCAGCTGTGGAAGTCAATGCGGAAATTGTTCTTGATTGGGCAGAAGCTAGACATCTCCATTTCTAGAAAGTGGAGTGCATGGGCCTCTAGTCCATCTCGAGATTGGATATCAGGACTGGAACCCAGCAGGGATGGCTACCCTTGCAAAGTGCTCATTAAAGGAGATATCCAATTTTTCTGAACATACCAATTAAACTGTGGTGGCTCTTCATCTTCCAGGAAAATAGAAATGGTCCTTTCCAGAGACACCGAAGGAATTAAGTTTTCCCAAGAAGCTTCCAATCCCCTCCACCACTACCCTCAACAATTTTGAATCCAATATGGCTCTCCTACTTTTGGAGCTAGACAGATAGTCACTCCTCATCCCAAGTGCAGGGATCTGAAACCGTCTAGCTCAATTCTTACTCTGTCCATTGAGAAGCACCATAGTGCTGTGTAAAAGTTGACAAATTATGACCTACCCCATTTTTTGTAGTTCTGACAAACTGAGAATATCTTTTGTGTTTTTAGCTGTGTTGGGGGGGTGTTATCTCATGACACATTAAAATGGTACAGAATTCTTATTTCTGTGACTATTCACGTTTTATAGGAACATAGCTATACTCATTCATTATATGGTATCTAAGGCCACTTCTGCACTGCTGTGGCTTACAGAACCTAAAATAGACTCACCACATGGCTCTTTGTTTAAATGTTGCTGAGCCCTGAGTGTGATCCTTGGGAAGGATATGTCTTGATTTCACAGTTCTAGGGAAACAGTGAGATTGTTGTAAGAATTTTAAAAATCACACAGAACATTAGTGCCTGGGAGCCGGGCTTTACGACACACACCTGTGACCCTGGCTTCTTTGGGATTCTTGACAGAAGCTCATGAGTTCAAAGACAGTCTTGGGCTGCATAGTGAGACCCTGTCTCAGTCTGTATGTCCAACACTCCATGTTTCCCTCAAAGGATGTGTTCTATATAGAGTCTAGTACATGTTAGGTATTTCTATTATTGCACACAGAGAGTCCCTAACTTAGAGATAAACAACTTTACAATGGCATAGTCTTACTAGAGGAGATTCTGAACATTTCCTGGTTTGCCTTGCCCACGCTGTTTTTTAAAGCATAGCTTCAGTCTCTCCTGACAAGGACGCCCTTCTTGAAGTATCTATTGCTGTTTTTAAACAGCTTCATGGCCACTCCAAATGGGGACCTCACTCCCTTGTGTTCTGTCAAAACAGCTAGCTAGAGCTGCCCAAAGGCAATTTGTGAACTAGTGGAGATTTTCAGGTTTCTACCTCCAACTTGTAGAAATTAAGATTTTCTTCATCCTTCCTTTTCAAAAGACAACACTCAACCTTCCAAAGATCAGATTGTTCCACGACCACTCAGGAATCTGTGTAATCCCTGCCACACCATATCTCCATTTACCCAGTCACGCCAACACATTTAACCCTTACATGTTACCAATATCATCCAAGGTTTTGCTTATCTTTTGAAACATCGTAAGTTTGGATTACCTGTGCACGGGCCACCTTTTCCAAGGCTTTATTTATAAGAGGTCCTTTTCATTAAATCCATGGCCAATCAGACACTCCATGAAGTCATGTTTCTTGGTCAACACATTTGTTAGTGCTGTCTAATAGTCCCTTCCGTTTCCTCCAAGGAGCCTATCTTGTGAAACCTGTGTCTCCTTAAGACCAGTCACACATCTTTTTGTCGTGGTTACCTCAATGTTGGAGTACGTGGTTACGGAGTTGGAGTTTACATGGTAAGCTTTTAACAAATGCTTCTTGCATGAATAAATGAATAGCCACAGATACAGCCCATAGAAATGGGTAAGTAAATACCTGTGGACTGCCAGGTAAGTTCTGGGATGTGGGATTTAGGGACATAAACGGAAAGGGAGTGGGACACCTGGAGATGTGGAAGGGAGGGGAGGGGTTATCAGTGGGAAACAGGGGGGAGGGGACGATCAAGCTATATCACACGTAAGTATGGCAATATCAATTGAACCCAGTGTTTTGTGCAGTTAATATAAACTAATAAAAATTAAGCAAATGAGAGGTATAAATATATCCTAATCAAACTGCAGTCTACAACTTCTAATAGAAAGCCATGCCCTATGCTTCCTGTTTCAGACAGATTAGCTGTATGGTATTGCAGAATGTTCAGTATTACATGAAGATTAGGTGCAGGAGCAATAATTTTTTATTTAAATCTATCTAAGAGGGCTGGAGAGATGGCTCAGTGATTAAGAGCAGTGGCTGCTCTTCCAGAGGACCTGAGTTCAATTCTCAGCACCCACACGGCAACTCACAACTGTCTGCAACCCAGCTCCAAGTGATTTGAGACCCTCACACGGACATACATGCAGGCCAAACACCCACGCACATAAAATCAAAATAAATCATTTTTAAAAATAAATGAATCTACCCAAGAAGGATTGTGTTCAAATCTCACACAAATATAATTTCTGCCTGCAGGCACGACACACCTATAGCAACACTACAGCCTAATATATGAGCATGCGAAGTATATTTTATTTTAATGGGAGACAAGCACATGAATGTGCCCCAGGAAGGGGTCTTTTCCATTAACTTTTATAAAGACTTTCATTTCCAACTTTCATTAACATCTGACAAAGCCGGCTAAAAAGGCTTTGCTCAAAGCTTAGGTTCAGGGCGAAACCCATCTTGGCAGAAGTACTCTGAGATTACACTCACTGACTGTGCGAGAATATACTAATTTGTTTTGTTTTGTTTGGAGTGTGGAGAAAAGAGAGAGAAAAGGAGAGTGGAGTCATGGACCCTACTTTACGGTTGCCATGGTTGCAAGGCCGGCCTTCCACACTTGGATCTACCAGCAGAGTTCAGACAGGTCAACGTGTGACCGGCCCAGGCCCTGGGGTCAAAAGTTCAGGCTGCGATGGAAAAACCAATATGTCCACGCAGAGTATGCTGTACAATTTATTTCAATTTACATCAAGCCATGCATATAAAATTTAGATAAATTCCATTCAAATCTGATGTTGCCTGACACACAATGTATGCAAACAGATGTCTGTGGGGCTTTTTCTGTGATATAGAAAACAACATTAAATTTAAAAATATGTCTCTGGGAATTCTTTATTGAATTACAAAATGAACATAATTTTAACTTAAATGTTTTCATTCTTTCTTCCAATTTTTTTTTGGTGGAGTCTTAATAATTTCTCAGTTCTCAATCTACCCCGTGTCATATTAAAGAGGATAATGTATATTTACAACTACGGCTTCAGTGATATGGTAGTTATAGATTCTATTTATAACTCTTCCCACTTTCCACAGATATTTAGTGATTGATATTTCTGATTTGTCACTGGCTGCTATGCCCCCCCTTCCTATTGAGAACCAGCAAGGGTCATAGAGGCTGCTGGGTCGTCTTCCAGCCACAAGGTGGCTCCCCCCACCCCTTCTCTCAAACCGACAGGGTACAAACACACCTTTGCTGAGCGCCTAGGCAGACAGGGTGAAGAAGCTAATTATGAACTGTCAGTGCTGTTCTTTTCATTGTGAATTCAATGGCTCACGAGTCAGTCTTTGGCACACAAAGGTATGGTTCAAAATGGTTATTTAAAAAGAGGAAGAAGAAAAAGACTCTTATGCTCTGCTTAATTTCTCTTCAGCCATCTTTCCAAAGGTACAACCGGGCTAACATTAGTGTAAATAAGGAAAATAACAGAGTGCTCCAGAGGGACCTAATTTTGTTGCCCAGGAATAGAGCGATGAGCTGGAACAAGGTCAAATTTAAAACGAACGAGCCCTGTTACTCTGCTTCGGATAACCCTCTTCATGGGGAAGTTTGCATAAGGGCTTGTGGCACTGTCTTAGGAGCCCCACCTCATGCCATGAACCAAGAGCAGCTATCTCTAAATACACAAACTTCAAAAGGAGCACAAAGTACCACTCATTGTTACAATGCTCCCTTCTTGGGGCCCGTCAAACAGGTTGCATAGCTCGTACAGACACCATCATCTCTTTCTACAGCCAAAATGGGCACAGAGAGACGAACCATCCATCTAATTATGTAGAAGGTCTTTCCAGAAATGTAGGTCCTAATACTCACATGTACCATTCTCTGATCTCGAGGAGGATCATCATTTGTGTAAAGCTACATTTCCCCATCTGTAAGATGGAGATAAAAACGGGCCTGCTCCTCCCCATCAAGATTGAATGAGTTAATACACACAAGGTGCTTGACACCCAAGAGCCAAATGAGCAGTTGAATATTGACTTGAGCTCAGTACCTCCTTGTTTACAAGTACTTTGAGACACAGTTGTCAAAGCTAAATTGTTGAAGTTGTGCTCATGGATTTCATAAAGACGGGAAGTACAGCATTTTCTAGATGCCTGAGAGCTATCAAGAATCTGACTGATGGTGTCTGGGATTTTTCTTCCTCAAAATAAATAAGTAAGTAAATAAATAAATAAATAAATAAAAATGCAAGCATTTTCTCCCAATTCATAGCATATTGTTAGATGCATTACTCACAAAAGATTTCCACATCTGAAGTTTGTTTCTGATAACAGTTTAGAAAAATGCACCATCTCTCTAAATAGCTATACGTAATGTTTTGAACAACTCGGTTACAGTACTTATGTTGCAAACGTTTTCATTTTCCTGTTTAAAAAAAGTCTCTGGACTCTTACTCATGCCTGAACATGACTTGTTAAGTTCTTGTTAAACTTAAGCATAGGAGTTCCTTGCTTCTAATGTAAATAAACATTTTGAATACCCTGTTAGGCATTGCCCTGACAATTCTCCAGTAAATTTTCAAAAGGTATAAATGATATCCTTAACTTAAACTGGCCTCTCATAATTCAACCACTAGCTAAGGTTTACGTGGACACAAAATCCTGCACTCACATAAATCTTTGCATAAGGAAAGATCTGGATAACAGAGATATAAATACCTGTGTCGGTATGTATGTATACATGTATGTATACATGTATGTATACATGTATGTATACATGTATGTCCACATATGTGGCATTTTAGAGCCTCCCATCTATTTTGAAATACATATTCAGAGACCATGCAAGATAACTGAATCAATGTTCAATAGCCAAGGAGCGCAGTAGGACCGTTTTTGATGCTTGCTGCACTGTCATGCAACTCCTTGCTCGTTATTAACCCTGTCAGCTACTCTGAGTGCCCAGTAGACAAATGTTAGCCCAAGTCCCGACCAGTCGTTTCTCTTTGGAATTATTTCAAGCTTAACTCTCAAGAACTGCTTCTGTATGCTGTCCTGATGAGATCGGAGTAAGCGGAGAGGACTCCTTGGGGAGAGACAATTTGGCACCTTGCTTTTGAAGGACTCTCATCCTGGTTTTGCCTGTACTTGTGCTTACATAACTTCAGAAGACTCCCTTTCTATTCTGGCGATGCTCCTGTGTGGCTAGAAACAGTGTGTTCTGTTGCCAGAAGCGGGTTTTTGTGGAATGCTTCAACTTTCTTTATATTCTTAGCAAATCTCTCCCCTCCCCAACCGACTTTAACGCCAACCCCAGGCATCAGTTAACAGAACCCGTCCATGAACAGCTGTAGTGAAGCAGGCGGCAATTCGTTATTTGGTTCACTTTGGGGGTATTTGTCCTATGGGTTTTCTAGCCAAAGGCTTATATGTTTCCCAAGAGAAATTTACTTTCATGAGAGAAGAAAATAGAGGCAAATCACTGCTGGTAGACCCCCAAGTCAGAGACACTGGTTTGTTATCCTGTATATGGGAAGTTTAAAAAGCTCACAGTTATAAAGGCAATCATGGTCCCAATCCATCTCTCATTCTTTCCCAATGTGAAAAATTACAAATGGAACCAAATTTTTCTCTGTCAATAGAATGTGTATGATTACAGCTGTTCATATTTCCACTCTAATGAAGGGCTGCACATTTAATTGTAAGATTTATTGGGGACTGTACATTGCTGTGTACATGCAAAACAGTTAATTGACATCTAAAACGCCGGTTGTTTATTCTGACATTAATGATCATATTTCTTCATTTGAAATGAAGAGTATTTTGAGGGGGAATGTATTTTGTTTCCTCCAAATAAGAAATTAATAAAGCCAATGTAAGAAATAAAAGGAGCCAGAAGGAAAGGAATATTGATTTATGGATGCGAAGACAGGGGAAACACAAGGATGCTTTATTTATTTATTTATCTTTAAAGTCTGTAAGCCCCCATTCTGCTGGAAACAAGAGGGTTGATTGCCAGCTTTGTTTGAATTCACAGAGATCTCATACGAGGCCGGGTTCATAAACAGGTGAAATGATGGAGTTCATTGCAACGCACATCAACACTGAAACTAAATAACTGTGTTGCCATCTCAGTCCCGCTGAAAGACGGATGGTAAACTTGACCTGCCGCTGGTACTATCCGATTGCCATTTTTTATTCCCCCTTCTCCGCCCCCCCAGGCTGAGCCACGTTGAGTAAATGCATGTGCACGGTCAGGTCAGACCCCTGGATCGGGTGAAACTCCGTTCACATTTGCATACAGGCGGAGTCTCACAATGAAAGCCCATCTGTTCCCGTCTCGGAGTACAAATCGATTGTCACCCAACTCGCTGCAAACGACAGCAGCGTGGCTATTAGGTGGAGGAACACTCGGCTCAGGTTACGGATATGGAACTGCTGATTTGGGTTTAAATACCTGACAACTGAAGACTTTTCATTATATGTGAACAAAGAGTGAACTTTGAACTGTCCAGGGGATATCTTCTCCTAAGATTGCCCCCTCCCCGTTTTATCCATTCCTAATACTGGACTGTTATATTTCCCACTGTCTCTGTTTTTGTATAAAAATTAGCCAGGCTGACTGTCATGATGTCCTAAATAATCACCCCCCTTTAAAGCGAGGCGTAGGAGGTGGAGCAGCCGAAGTGTATGTTATAAATAGAGGGTGAACTCTGAACTCCATATGCCCTCAGAGGTCATTAATATCATGGCAATGTTGTTCCTTGAACTTCTGAATTTTACCAGGGTGGAATTTTTAGTTGGAAGAGTTTAACCAAAGTGTGAACTGTCCAGCCCTCTAGCCTTCCCTCCCAACCCATTCAGTTACGGGCGGCACCTGTCTCCGAGTTCTTCTCCACGCATGGGCCTCATGTTTATTCCAAAGAAGTTTACCAGTGATGATCTGAATCAGAGAGGATGTTTTCCCCCTTCCTTGTCTTCTTTCTCCTTTCTCTTTAAAATTCAGCAAGTACCTTAGAGTTTACAGAAAACGCATAGAGTCTGACAAAAAGACAGAGCTGTTCTCGAAGAAACCCCAGGATAATAAGCCCATCCAAGCAGCAGACGTGATAAATACAAGGAAATTCATGAGCAAAAATATGGGTAGGCTTTCATCAAATGCCTGCTTGTTCTGCTTTCTAGCAGGAGTTTATTTTTTTGAAAATCTTTCAAAGGAAGACACAAGCAACTGGGGTTTGATTGCTCTGGTTTATAGTTGAAATATCTCTGCATTGTGCTTCACGAATCACGCTTAACATTAAAGCAGTATTTGGACCATTACCCCAGTTTGGCGGGGTCCTTTCGGGTGTGTGTTGTTGCCTGTCCACGCACACGAGCCCCAGTGTGGAGTGGACAAACATCTCTTGTAACTAGTTACGCTACTTGGTTTTTGACCAGTAATACCGCCATTGCACAAGCTGCCATTTAATATGTGGTGGAGTGGAAATGGCTGAGCAAGGGCAAGAACTTTCTTGGTTCACTTAAAGCAACCATGCACTTTGTCTGATACACACTTCTTTCACAAGAGCGTTTTACAGAATATACTGTACTGAGATGACACATGAGAACTCCAGACTGTTTAAAAGTCATGTCACCTCAGCCAGGACTCCTTTACCACTATGTGTATTCCGTGCCACTGTTCTTACTGTTTTCCCCTTTAAAAATTACATCAGGGTAAAGAAAAGAAGGGGGCATATTTTTCTTCTTTCTTTCTGACTACCTGTCTGTCTTTTTCTCTTTTTCCTTTTATCCCATGCAAGAGTTTACAGTCAACCTTAATGGAAGTTTTACAAACATTAAAAGGGGGAATAGAGCCTTTGTTTCAGAAGAAGGGCCAAGACAAGGGTGAACTTTGGTTCCACTTTGTCAAGTTTAAGGGGAAATTGAATGAGAGAGAGAGGGAGAGAGAGAGAGAGAGAGAGAGAGAGAGAGAGAGAGAGAGAGAGAGAGCTCACATTCAGGCAACTTTCTTAGCCTCCCGTTGCCTTTAGCGTGCATTTGATCGTTTCTTGTAAATAGGTCAGGGCTTTGCAGGAGGGGTGTGTGGCCATGTCCTGGAGACAGGCTGTGTATTTGCATCCCATGTGGCAGGACGTCTTGTGTGTGATCAGTAACAAAGCATTAGACACCGACACACAGGAATAGGGCCACATCAGGAGAAAACGTCCCAGTGAGGAGGCCCAGCTGCTTTAATTCTCTGTCACTAAAGGGGTGTGACTGAGGCAGACTCTGCTTCCAAAAGATGAGTTAACTTGTTTATAGAAATATCGGTAGTTCAGTCTCTTGTTATGCACTGTTGGTGAGGGTGTGAACAGAAACCGAACCTTGAACTTAGTTTCCCCTTTGAACTCGTGACCTTTGACAAGATTCCCCATGCGTTCCCCTTCAGACAGATTTCATCACGATTACAGTCCCTTCCACTTGAGTTAAAGATATATAATCATTGGTTTGACCTAATTATCTGATACATCCCTTTCTTTGCAAGGTGAGAACTGACTTCGTGAGCAGAAGCTGACCCGTGAAGTTCTGATCTTCAATTTTTATTCTAATTATCATAAAACATGTTCCGTCTTTCTCCACTATTCCTTCAACTTCGACAATGCCCCCTAGGTTGCTTGGCAACAGACCTTCCAATGCATTATGCACTACACATTCAAAATGTCATTTCTAAACAACAACAACATCAACAAAACCCTAACGACAGACTCTGCATTAGAAAGTCATCGTCCACCCTTGTCTTTCGTGGAAACAAATCTTCTGAGGACATTAAAGAGTGGAGGCCAGAAGGTTCCCACAGGGCTCTGAGATGAGACTTAGGATCAGTCTACTACAGTTCAGAATTTTTCCCTAATACTTTATAAACTTTCCATGATAAAGTGGTCCCAAGCAGCGCCCACAGTTAGTATAATCAAATTAGACTACAGGGGAGTCTCTTTCTTCAGATGGGAGTTTGTGCAGAGCGGGGAAGGTCAGTGGAGGTTTTCAGAGTTTATTATAACAGCCCAAGCCAAAACTTTCCAAAGATAGCTTAAATCAGAGAACACATTCTTCAAAATAAAAAGTGTGATCTAAACACAAACCCGGAGCTGGTAACTACTTTAATTGATCTTTAAAAGGGATTTGGGTTTCTACTTGGAGTTAACTTTTTTACAGGATAAATGGAAATCACAGAGGGTTTTCGTTATCTTTCCTTAAGCTACTGAAAAAAATAAGATGAATCACAAAAAAGTTTGAGTTAGGAAGAGACTCTTCATCTTCTTTAGGTTCTCTCTAAATATACAGTCCATGTTCTCTCCCTGATGAAGTGAGCTGATTTTCTTTATGTCATTTCTGCATAAGGCCACTACTGCCCCTCCAAATATTAACTCTCTTATAGGCTAAGGGTGACAGAAGACTTAGGACACACATATGACATCAAATTACCTGTTCTTGTTGGAAACTGTTTCTCCTATTCAAAAATTAGACATTTTTTTTAAAAGTAATTTTTCATCTGATCACCACAGTGGAGCGCGATGCTGAATTTTATTCTTGCCAGATAATTTTTGAATGGACTTTAAATCCAAAGTCCCAAGCAAATGTAAAAGGGGAAAAGATGTGTGCAGCCGACCTTGCTAAGGTGGGAACTTATCTGTGTGGACCGAGGTAAGCCTTTAGAAGGTGGACTGTGACGTCATCTGTGGCTACTCATCCTGTGATGACTTCCTGCACCCAGGCATCCCCACATGAGCAGGGAGAGTCCCACGAGACAGGACCATTAGACAGAGTTCTGAAAGAAGGCATTCAGAACAGTTCTGTTCTTTCACTTGGGAAAGTATGAACCAAGTTTAGGGAATCCTGAAGAAGGCATGAGAATGCATGGTCTCTGCTGCTAAGGGCTTGAGGTGCAATCAAGGATGTGTGTGAGGATAGAGACCCACAGCCAGATGGCTGGGGAGTGTGTGTGTGAGGGGGTCCCTGTTAGAAGTACATCATTGACTATGAAACAATGTTTCTCATTTTGTTTGGCTACCATAAGGATTTTTCTCCACATATATTAAGACTAGTGGATAGGCACTGCTCTGGGACATGGAGAAATGGATGTCCAATCTCCGAGAGAGATGCTGCCTTTGACATTGCTTATTCTGAGCTTCAAGATAGTTTAGTGACAAATCGAGGGAGAACAAATTTAGCTGGGAGAAAGTTTTCTCACTTGCAATCTTAAATTTCAGGACTGGGGTGTCAATTAGAAATATGTATTCACATAATGATTTTAGAATGGATACAAACATATAGAAACCTAAAGTGTATTCAGTAAACAAAACAAAACAAAAACCCCATATATCCCTGGGGGTGGAGCTGTGAAATGATCTCCTACAGTAGAGATTCTTAATATGGTGTCTGTGGACACCCTGAAATTAGATGCAAATGTGCATATGCGCTTGCCTGTGCACACTCATTTTTATGTCAAGAAGAGCCACTGCTACCTAGTGATAAGAAAAGAAATAAAAGCACACAAAAAAATTATTATAATTTCTAAAGAAAAGATGCTGAAAGCCAACCAATAGCTACTATCACCTCTGAGGACAGTGATTCTCTAACTCTTAAAAAAAGGATCACTCCAATTATAAATTTTAATGAGAGTATCCTATACATGTATGTAGAAATTGACATGCCTTACGTATGATTTATAAATTGACACATCATGTATATGATTACATATTTGTAGCATGTACAATCCATTATTATTATAGCAACATATATTTTTCTTCCACATGCATAGGTTCTACATACATACTGTCACATGTCTTGGATCACCCAGCATGCCTCACTCTGGTGTCTGAGTCCCCTCTGTAACCCCTAACCTTCCATAAAGATGAGTTCTATAAACCAATAATAATAAAAATTAGAGAAATCTTTTAGAAATATAAATCGCAGCTCACCAGTCACTGGCTATCACTGCTTCTTACAATATTCAAAATAAAACAGACATCCACAATGGCTTAAAAAGATGTCCGCTGCTTTAGTGCCCTTTGTTTCTTCGACCCTACTTCCCTTGTCTCACTGTAACCTCAGCCACTAAACTCTATGCCTCTCCCAACCAAATGTGAGCTCTCTGAATCGGGTGTTTTGGCCAGTTTTCACCTCTGTGGTTTTTAACAGCTAAATCTCAGGTCTGTGACCACATTCCGCTTGTTCACTGGAAGATGTGCCTTGAAAGAACAACCATGATGGGAGCTCCATTCTGAGAGGCACTACCCACCAAAGACAGCTAGAGTGCAGCTTTCTCTTCTGTCAACTTGCAGGACACCTCAAACTCAAACCTCTTCCCCACAGTCTGTCACTGTTTCCTTTGGGTCATGCTCATTTGCATATCCCCTTTACTAGCCTATATGGGAGAAATTCTACTCTGATCTTTCCTCTTCTCCTCCACTGAATCCAGCATGCAGCAGATGCCCTCGCCCTAGACCACAGGCACAGCTGACAGGACATCCTGGCTATGACAAACTGGGGCTGGCCTACTCATGCAGGATGCTAGCCCTTCGGAGCCACACTGACTGATGATCTCCGAGTCTACACTCAGATGGATGCTCATGGGCATTCATCTGTTGACAAGCCAGAATGAAGAAAAAAGACTCCCCCTGGAAACAAAGTTATGAAAAACGGCCAACTCCTCATGTGGTCATAGAGGGAGAAACTATCTCAGTGTTGGTATGATAAAGGCATGAACACAAAGAGACTAAACACATGAGATTGACCCTCATCTCTTCTTCAGAGGTCAGTTCCCCCAAAGAAGTGGAACTATCACAAACATGGTATCTACATAATAATTTATATATGTGTATTTTTATTATTTATAGATTTTATATTAATTATATTTTATTAATGTATTACGTTATAATTATATTGCAATATAATTATATTAATGCAATATATTAAATTTATGTTTATATACATAGATATAAATAAACATATACATACATTAAAAAAATATATAGAGAGAGTATTAAACTAGATTAAGAATCTAGTGCAATGTGAACAGTTTTAGAGATGAGGACATAAAAGTGTGAAAAGTTTGATTCGGCATAATTTTATACTCAGACTACTATACTGATACTGATCATATAAAATATCCATTTAAAAATCTTTTAAAAAGAAACTCAAATATATATGTGTGTGTGTAGATAGATAGGAATAATTTTCACACATCAAAAACTAAAACTGGAAAAAGTGATAATGGATCACTCCTTTAGTATTTCTGCATCTAAAAATCTGTGTCCATCAACAGAAGGAAATGAATTCAAGAACTTCAGATCTCTGGATAACTCACATAAGAATCTAGCTGAAGGGCAGGGATGATTGGCAGCACCCACATGGTGACTCACAACCGTCTTTAACTTAAATCCCGTGGATCTGACACCCTCTCCTGGCTTCCATGGGCACTACAGTCCACAGAGAGGCAGGCAAAATACGTGTAGAAAATAAGAAATAAAATCTTCAAAATTTAAACAAGAATATAGTTGGATTTTTTTCAGGATTCTTATGTGTTTTGTTGGATATTAACAGCCAACAACAGAATAAATATTAAACTCTCATGAGACACTGACTTAGAAAGTATCCTAGAAGTTTAAAAAAACTAGGAACGCAATGAGAGCAGTGTGCAGGTGGAAACTGAAGTGATTTGAGAGTAAAATAAAGTGGATTCAAATGGGGGTGGGGTGCAGCAATCAACAGTTGGGAGGAATAACTCCAAATACAAGGATCTATAAAATAGAAAAGTTCCGTGGCAGAACACTTAGCGAGTGTGTCCAAAAGTTTGATATATATGTGTGTGTGTGTATATATATATATGTATATAAATGTAAATGTATATGATGTATATATATATATCTATAGAGAGACAGACAGAGACAGAGACACAGAAAGACAAAGACACAGAGACAGAGAGTGTGCACTTACAAAGCATAATGCTATAAAAGATGCCATGGCAACAGGAAACATAAAATAAGCATCAAAGACGGTGATTCTATATTTTACATACAACACTGTAATTCCAAAAGGGAAGGACCGCGTGGTTCTGTATTCCTTATACGGGAACAGCCATGTTGAAACAGACCACTGGTCCATCCCTTCTGCCAAGCTGCCCTGACAGTGAACAGATGTTTCAGAGAAAAGATCTACGCTCTCCACAACCCAAATCCAATAACACACCTAATGGTGCAACACTGTATCAAGCGCATCATTTCTGTTTAACTCAGATGGCAATTATCTTCTACCCAAAGCGGGAGGCTAGCTCACTCTGATTTCATGCTGGGTGGCCCACTGAAGAGGTCCCACTTAAAATGACATCAAGCTGCTATCTTCATTCCGTTGGCTTTTCTGACATACTAAACTACTTACACAATTTGCTGTCACCACTGCTGGTATCAGATGCTCGTGAGTTTAGAATCCTGAAGGTATAGTGCAAACAGACAGATTTATGCTGGTGATGGCTCTTACAAAAATCCTTACTTCTGGAGCTGGAGAGATGGCTTAGCGGTTACAAGCACTCACTGACTGTTCTTCCAGAGGTCCTGAGTTCAATTCCCAGCACCCACATGGTGGCTCACAACCATCTGTAATGGGATCTGATGCACTCTTCTGGTGTGTCTAAAGAGAGCAATAGTGTACTCATATACATAAAATAAATAAATGAATCTTTTAAAAAACGTTACTTCTTTAAATATTAAGACTTTAAATTTTTTTTACTTAATTTCTTATTGGCAGTACTAGGGCCTCACACAGCAAGCCAAGGGTTCTACCATCCTCTATTAGTTTCAATAGAAAGTCTTGAGCACTCCGAATTTAATGTCAATGACATTTATACATGTTTATTTCAAACATGTATACTTTTGAAAGTATTAAAATCATATTTATTTATTTATTTATTTATTTATTTATTTATTGGGGGGCACCACAGTGTACGAACACCCCAAGCTCAGAGGTCAACTTGTGAGAGTTAGTTCTCTCCCTACACTGTGTGGGCCCCAGAGCCTGAACTTAGGCTGTCAGGTTTGGTGGTAAACACCTCTAGTCTCCTAGCCATCTCACTGGCCCCCCCAAAACAAACCTTTAACTTTGGATGAGGAAGTAAGTATTCATAGTGGGGTCTGTTCTTGATGATTCTCAGAGAGATCAAAATAAAAGAAACAGATCAAAGTGGCCTTGGCAGAGCTGTACCTCAGCATATTTTGGTTCCTGGGGGGGACATATGTCCAGGGCAGAAGCACCTCAGACACAAATTTCAAGGTCCTCTCACCTGCAGAAGAAAATGTCCAGAATATCTTTATCTGAGAAGCCTTTCCCACTATCCTGGAGCAGATCCCTTGAGAATCACAGCTTGTCTGAAGGAATAGGGCCATCCTTCTCCCAACCAGGCACACAATGATGAGCTCGGAGAGCCAGCCATCTCTCCCGTGAGGGGGCACCAGGGTGCTGGCATCAAACGCTCTTCCCTGACTTGGTTGGGATAACAATATTAAAATTACAAATATTGATTTTGAGATGATTCTGCATTTTTTATAAAAATCTGGATGGCATGGTAAGAAAGCTAAAGTACTCTTTATATGGAGATCGCCTACCAGGTGAACAGATAAGCCCATGGTTCTTACGCTGAGTTAGTTTTGCAATACTGTAACAAATGCTGGAGACAATCCACTTATAAAGAGAAAAGGTCAGTAAGGCATGGCAGCTTATGCCTGTAATCCAGGATTTGGGAAGCTGAGGTAGAAGGATTGCTCTAGGTTAGAAACCAGCCTGGACTACATAATGAATCCCAGGCCAACTTCGGAGAGAGAGGCTGTCACAAACAAGTCAGAAGGGGGAGGGTGCCACATCCTGTATAACTAGGTCCTGGAAACCTATCTGAGAGTGACAGGCACGGCTGGAGAGTCAGCTCACTGTAAAGAGCACTTGCTGGCTCTGGCAGAGGACCAGGGTTCAATTCCCAGCACCCACACGCTGGCTCACTACTGTCTATAACTCCAGTCCTGGGGCACCCAAAGCCCTCTTCTTGCCTCTGTGGGCACCCGGCACACACATGGTGCCCCATACATGCATGCAGACAAAATGCTCATGTGCATAAGATAATAAAGTAGATAAATCTTTAAAAATAAAAAAAAAGACACAAGTAACTTAAATCTGGGATATGGAGATGAACCAGCAACCTGGATATCACTACATTTATTACAGATAACATGAATAAGGAATTGGGTTACCTGTGAGGGGGTATGACCGTGGATTGGGATGGGGGCTGAAGTCAGTATGTTTCACATGTTCTATGTTTAGCTACTGGCCAACGATCAGTCAGCATCCAGGTTCGGACCATGGGAAGGCCTTGCCAGTCCCATGCGTCTGAAGTATTGGCAACCTTCACATGGCTGTACTCACAGCACGAACTCTCATTCATACAGGGGTACACGTGCTTCCACGGAGGAGGGAATCCTAGGCTCACAGTGTTAGGGGTTCAATGCAAGGTCAGTTGGCTTGATTGCTGTGAGCCTGCCATAGCAGGAGTGTGAGATGGAACAGAAAGTCTCACCTCATGGCGAGGGTCCCACAGTGCCCTTTTAGGGTTCACTTGCAATGACCCAAAGGCTGCCCCACTGTTAGGAACTCCACAGCTCTCAACAGTGTCATGCTGGACACAAGCTTTCATTAGGCAAACCTTGGGGGTGACTCTTAGGATCCAAATGATGGTGGTTATTCTAGTAATCAACAGATAGAGAAAAAACAACAGAGGCACAAACCAACAGGGTATTCTTCTGATGAGACACACGACAACCCAGGAGCAATAATAAAGCCAAAAGGAAGAGAGACGCACTTCCTATCGGTGGCATCTATTACAGCAAGAAACAGTCTCTCGCGAACCACAAATAACCAGGAAATAATTCAAGAGCATGTCACTCAGAAAAACCCCAAAGTGTAAATAAATGAACTTACTGGTTCTTTGTGTACTTTAGGAAGCCTCTAAGTCAATTCTGGAAGCTACAATAAATCAATAATATTATCTTTAAATTAAACTGGTGTTTGTAAACAAGGGAGCCCTCTCAGAAGTCAACATGTTTACTATGCTAGAAACAAAGTTGCCATGGAAACCTATAACCTAGTAAACACCTAATTGTTCAGCAAACTGAGACTGGCCTGAATTGTGTAACTCTTTGAAATAGTTCTAATTAGTGCAGTATAGAAAATATACTAAGGTTCTCTTAAAAATCTTACAAAGGTAAAGGAGACACATGGATTGAAAATAATGGAAGCCTTTGTTAAAAAATATTCTTGTTATCAGTAATAACAGTGGCTAAAGGGGCAATAATGAGTAAAATTCACAGAGACATCAAAACTCTCATTAGCTGTTATCTTTCCGAGCAGGGAGGGAGAGGGGACAGTGATTGTAGAGGCCATTAATTGCTTTCTCTTTCTAGTGGATAGCTTGGTCTCCAGCATAGCCACCTGAACTGAAGCCACATGGTGAGACCTTAGCTTATGAAGCTTTAGAAGTTCTTGGCTTGTTTGTTTTTCCTTTTTAAGGGAGAGATACTGAGAAGTCATCCAGTCACCCACAGCAGAATATGGAGGAGAGAACACAAGGCACTTAGGTCATCAATAATCCAGACGGAGCACAGAAATAGCCCCTCACTCGTCAGTTTTCTGTTTCCTGAAAGGCACAGGTCCCTCAAGACACATCTGGGTCGATAATTTATGACCATAAATATAAATATGTAACTCATTGAAGATGGAGATGCCCTATTTTAAAGGATCTTTGAGAAATAGTAATCCATGATGGTCTTCAGTATCTAGCTCATTCTCTGGCTCATCGTTTTCAAAGGTAAAACTCTTTTCTCTCTGGTTCCTCTTCCCTCTCCCTCACTAAGAGAAGAAGGCCTTACCACTGTTCACAGATACCATGGCAACAGCTCCTATGTTAGTTTCTATGTCCATCTTCAACCCAAATCATAGACTTGACCATGTCAGTCCATGACTAAAAACAAAGGAATCCAGTTGTCTACCATCTATACAATAAAAGGTCAGTCGCCACAACCCATCCACACCCTCCATCACAGCACCGTCTACTGTTCCCACCTGTTGCTCTTATAGCCCAGTCGCAGGCAAGCCACACTCTACCCAAGGAAGCCCTTTGAACTTTTCTGCAGCTTTCTTATTTCGCAAAGTATATTTTCTCTGGTGATGTCACCTGGTACTTGGAAACCCAAACCTGGACATTGTGGCCACCTTTGTGTAAGTTTGTCTCAGGAGGAAACTGTTTTTAGCTGTACACAGAATCAGGGTTCTGTGTGCAAGAAACATGGGAGAACAGATGGATGCTGGGATGCTGGGGTGCTGGGATGCTGGTGGGATGCTGGGATGCTAAGATA
>JADRCH010000113.1:1379333-1409236 GCA_019843965.1 Rhynchomys soricoides
CTGGGATGCTAAGATACTGGGGTGCTGGGATGCTGGTGGGATGCTGGTATGCTGGTATGCTAAGATACTGGGGTACTAAGATGCTGGGAGACCCTTGGCAGAGCCTGTTAAGGACCTGGGAAAAGAGGGACAGTGGAACAGTAAAGTTTTCAGGCAATGATAAAACAAAGCCAGAGATAAGAAAAAAAAATAAGCCATGTTAACTGGAGTACACTGCAAGAATGTCTCAGGAAACAGCATCAAGAGACTTGGTGGAGAAATGCTGATAAACTCCAGTAGAGCTAATGAATTTTCAGTACTGAAAATGCATGTGAAATATTTTGTTTACAGAATCCACATTATACTTAGTGTCTTCTGGACACTAAATTGAGGGAGAAAAAAAAATAGTTTTCTTCTTAGATGATTAGAAAGTGACCCTTGAAGAAGTTTAATGGCTTGGCACTAAGAAGGCACAAAATTTCAAGGCTTTATCACAGAAAGCACCGCATTGCCAACTTCATTCATTCATTTATTCATTCATTCATTTTTGTATCTTGTGTGCATGTGTGTAAGTGCACATGAGTGTGTGGGTGCATGTGTGTTGTGTATGTAGAGGCCAGAGGACAATTTCAGGTCTCATTGCTCAGGAACGTCATCCACTTTGAGACAGGGTTTCTCCTTGGCCTGGAGCTCACTGATCTGGCTTGAATGGCCACAGCCCCACGGATCTGCCTGTGTGTGTGTGTATATGCATGTGTGTGTGTGTGTGCATTGTGTGTGTGCACATGTGCATGTGTGTGCGTGTGTGCATTGTGTGTGTGTACATGTGCATGTGTGTGCATGTGCGCACACGTGTGAGTGTGTGTGTGCATGTGTGCGAGTGTCCCTGCACACACACTAGGATACAATCAAGCATATCCACATCTAGCTTTTTTTTTTTTTTTTTTTTTGAGACAGGGTTTCTCTGTGTAGCCCTGGCTGTCCTGGAACTCACTCTGTAGACCAGGCTGGCCTCGAACTCAGAAATCCACCTGCCTCTGCCTCCCAAGTGCTGGGATTAAAGGCATGTGCCACCACTGCCCAGCTACACATATAGCTTTTTTACAGGGACTCTGGACCTGGAACTCAGGTCCTTGTACTTGCAAATCAAGCACCTCACCAACTGAGCTATCGCCCTGTCCCCTTAATTTCAAATCTATTTAGTGAATTTATTTGTTAATAATAACATGCACTTTTCATAACGATGATGATCATAGAATCTATTGAGTATTTCTAGGGAAGAGTGTCATGCCATATGCTGATGGCTCAAAGAGGGAGAACATAAAGTTCAATCAGACCTTATCATTACCTTTGAGAAAGAAATCACAATGTCTGGGAGTGTAGCTTGGGGGTATAGCACTTGCCTGACGGGCCTGCTCAAGGCCCTGGGATCAATCCTGAGAACTACAAACAAACAAATAACCACAGAGGCAGACATAAGAGCCAACCCAAAAGAGAGAGAGGACATAACAAAGGGAAAATCTATGGGACAACACTGAACCAGGAGCAGATTCCAAAGGGGTCCACCATGCTGGGAGGTCTCACCCCTTTCCCGCTTCATAGACTAGCTTGGCTGGTATATTATCTGGATCTTTGTTAAGCATACACTGAGCCTGTTATCTGCTCCTTATGGGTCTTCATGCCTCGTGGGCCCTCCTGTGCACATGTCAGTCAAGGCTTACTGCTGTGACTTGTAGCATACTCATTTAAAACAGAAAGCTACCATGACCCCCCTTCTGGATTTTGTTGCTGTTTGTTTGTTTGTTTGTTTGTTTTTGAGACAGGGTCTCCCTGAATATTCCTGCCTGGCCTGGAGCTTGCTTGGTAGACCAGGATGGCTTCAAACTCACAGAGATCTGCCAGTTTCTCCCTCCTTGCATCTTGGGATTAAAGGCCTGTCCTATGGCCAATATGACTTCTTGTTTTTTTAAAATTAATATACTGAAAACATCAAATTTAGGAAAATACAGAAAAGCATTTTTAAAAATTCCATAATCCTAGATCCCATGAAAACCCCGCCCATGAACAGCTTGGCACAGCCCTGCTCTGTGCTGATCTGCAACCTGCCTTTCATATATCACGAGATTCTCCTATGACAATAATGGCTCCTCTACTGACAACCTGGTTTTTAATGGCTGCAGGGTATTCCATCACAAGGCTGCACCGTAATTTATTAAACCAATCGCACGTAATTAAGCAGTTAGTCTCGGCCAGTCACTTGATGCTCTAGGAGCTTTATTCGCTGATTTCCTTAGACTAAATCCTTAGAACCCAAACTTCTGATTCTAAAGATGTGCACATTTTCAAGAATCCCCGAAGAATTAGCTTTCAGTTTTGGGATCATAAGATAGTATATGATACCCATATATGAGATAAGAGTGCGCCAAAGTGCTTTAGTGGTAAGCATCATAGGTTGCATGCAGATATGTATATTTCAGAAAGTGGTGTTCATCATATGTGTTCTCTTATAATGTATTTATACTCAATAGAGTGAACAGGAAGAGTGTGGTGGTATATGTCCAAAATCTCAGCACCAGAGGTGGAGGCAGGAGGACTGAGCTCCAGACTTCACAGTAAGACTCCACACCCAAACTCACACACACTCTCTCCCTCCCCCCTTCTGTAAATTTAAAGGACGATTCTCCTACAAACACCCCTTGTAAAGATTTTAAACGTTTCCCCGTACGGCAATGCCTTCGCTGATTTTCCTCTCGCCGTTTTATTGTTTGTTATAGTTTTTTGTTGTAATCATGCTTGAAGTACACAACCTTAAAATCGTTGTGTATGTTCAAAACGCATTCCTGGGTCTGGAGAAGTGACTCAGCAGTTAAGAGTGCTCGCTGGTCTAGCAGACCAAAGTCAGGCTCCCAGCACTTCTGGCCTCTGTGTGCACCTACAGTAGGTAGGTGTGCACACATGCACACGCACAAACAAATCTCAAAACACATCACTAAGAAGCAACTTAGTAAGTGTAGAGGGCGTTAGCGTTTGCAATCTTGCTACATCTTCTCCTGTTTCTCCCTGGGAAGGTCACGGTCTATCTGTGTGTGATATAAGAACATGTCTTATGCCTTCTGCCTAACACTGAGCATGATGCAATCCCGGGCACACCAACAGATCTCCATCTCCCCTTTAAGAAGCAAATCAAAGCATCCTCAGATTCTCGGGTGTCCCTCCGGGTGAGGTGGCTCCACCACACACTCCTAGCAGCATTTGTTCACCTTTTGGAAAGCTATGACTCAGTTGTCCACTTACATGTTGTCTTTCCAACTGTCCCTTGTGCTTCATGGAGGCAAGGATCATGTCTCAGTGCTGCCATTGCTCCAGTGTCCCCATGCCGGGATACCAACTGATGTTGCCAGATAGCCTGCACAGGTTAGTGGCGGGACTCCCAAACTGTTTCAAAAGAAAATGCTGCAAGCTTGACTTTAAATTTCAATATTTTAAGGAAGATTTTATTTTATTAATTGTTTGTATTTGGAGGTGGGGGGGGTGTCTGTGGACTCGTGAGTACAGGAGCCCATAAGAGTTCAGAAGAAGGCACTAGATCCCCTGGAGCTGGAAATACAGCTTGCTGTGAGATGCCTGAGTGTGTGGTGGGAATCAAATCCAGGTCCTCTGCAAGGGCAGTAAATGCTCTCAACAGCCAGGACATTGCTCCAGCCTGGACTTTAATTCTTAATTCAACCTACACCCAACCCATAGATACTAAACAAAAATAAGAAGCATCCAGGACTATTCAAGTATACAGATGAACCATTATATGTGATGGTTCAGTTTACAATTCTCCATCATTATTAATGAAAATTATGCACATTTCAAAAATATTTGTGTATATGAGTATTTTGCCTGCGTATATGTCTGTGCACCATGTGCCTGCAGTACCCTCAGAGACCTGAAGAGGGCATCATATGCCTTGGGACTGGAGTTGACAGACAATTGTGATCCACCACGTGGATGATGGGAATTGAACCCGGGTCCTCTGGAAGAACGGCTGGTGCTCTTAACCACTGAACCATTGTTCCAGCCCCACATTCAGAATTTTAAATTTTTTTTTTTTCCCCCTCTGGGTTAAGGTCATGTAGTATAACTTTTAAACTTTTTTTTTTTTAAAAGCGTGTGTGTGTGTGCTTTGCATAGTTTGCACACATGTGTAGAAGCACGTGCACAGGTGTGCTGGCCCATGGGTGTGCCTTTCCTAGCGCTTTTCTTCTTCTATTAATCTCTGCCTTTCTTGGATTCAGGGTCTCCTTGATGCAGGTAGACTGGCTGAATGCTGAGCCCCTGGTATTCGCCTGACTCTGTCCCACGCCCCAGCTGAGTTACAGAGACACTGCCCATCAGGTTTTATGTGGGTGCTGGGAATTCAAACTCAGGTCCTCATGCTTGACCCCTGAGCTATCTCTCCAGCCACAACTGGTTCTCACATTCCCATCAATCTGCAACCCCCAGTCTACCACACAGATCATGAAGGTTAACCCCCCCCCCCCTCCACTCAACAGTGCCTGGTATTATGCTGCGTTTGTTACATTCAGTATATTAAATGGATTTTTAATGTGTGATTTTTTTTTCAGTTGGTAATGTCTCTATTGGAACATGATTCTATCACTGTAAATCAAGGCCCATCTCTAATCTGAGAGAGGCATTTGTAATATTTAAGGAAGCCAGAATGATACAAGTCATATCTTTCCCAACTTTGACCTTTCTATTTCAGAGTCCTTGGGGGTGTGGGAGGGGGGAGCTTTGCCATTTATAAGCCAGAAAGTCACTGCTGGAAGTAGCTTTCATTTTGCAAGAGAAATCGTTCATTAATTTACTCAAACACTCTTCACACTGTCAAATACGCGTGGTATGCATTGTTATTGTGTAAAACCAGTGTAGCACCGTAAGTTACAAGCAAAGACACAGGAACGTTACAAGTGGCTCTAGCAGAGTAACAGTGTAACACCTGCCACCTTTCCAAGGTCGCGAAGTGCTGATACTCTAACGTTTATTATAACCAGCCTGCAGAGGCATGGCCTCTCACCAACTTCTTACTCCCTGCTAGAGCTGTCCTGATAATGAAGGGAAAATACATTTGTTTGCTTTATTACGTGCCACACTAATTAAAATATATGTCAAAATCTTTCTGTCTCCTATTATTCTTGAGACTCTGAAGAGTTAGTTCATTCAAAACTAGGGGACTAGAGATAAGACATACAAAAAGGAACGGCCTTGCTATGGGTCAGATGGCCCCAGCTCTCTAGAGCTTCAGAAATGTACTAGGAATAGAAGATCTGCCAGGCTGGAGATGTGTCCTCTCACCCTGCAGACCCAGCACCCCCCTGCTGTTTTGACCCCTCCTCACTTAGTTCTCTTTGCTTCACTTCAGCATTTAAATGGTTTATCTAGGCAAAATTAAAACACCCTACCACTATCGTTCACAGTTCAGGTGCATGCCTTTGATGCAAGACAGTCTCACTATGTAGCACTGGTTAATTAGAGACCAGGATGGCTTCGTACTCACAGAGACCCACCTGTCTCTACCTCCTGGGGGCTGGCAGTAAAGGAGTGCACCACTATGTCTGGCCCATGTGTAAATCTTAAATATTTTTAAGTGTTTGTCTTCCTTCTTATGTTGACTATAGATCAGCATTCTGAGCAGGTCATCAGAAACATTTATCTCTGCTATTTTCTTCTAGATCATTCTCATGGTGACCATGGTACTGGAAATCTGAGTTGCATCAAGCTTTACAGGCTGCTCAGAGGTAATTATAAAGGTCTCCAATCCAGTCTTTTTTTTACTCTGAAGAAATATTTTATGTGAAAAGAAAACTAAATAGGAGCTAGGGTGTGGCTCGGCTGTGGGGTACTGGATCAGCTAGCGTACATGAAGCCCTGTTGGATCCAGTCCCCAGCACCACGTAAACGTGGTGTGGTAGCATATGCCTATAGTCTCAGCTCTTGGGAGGGGAGAGGAAAGGGGCTCAGAACTCCAAGGCTATCCTTTGCTACATAAAGTTTAGAGTATATGAGACTCTGTCTCAAAAACAAAAACAAAACTAAACAAAACAAAAGACTGCATAGGCAAACAGTCTATGGTCATTTAGAAGAGATGCTGGATTAATGAACTAAAGAGAAACTACTGCTATTTTTTAATGTTTAGGTTTTTTTTTTTTTTCAAAGTGATCTCCAAATATTATGCAATAGAAAATACTTTTTTTTTCCAGTATAGAAAGGCATACATTTCAAAACAAACCAAAGGACAGAACAGAAAACAAATCCCAATTTAGATGGGGTTCCCATACATCTGTACCTTAATTTTGTGCCCCCCCTCTCTTTTTCTCTCTCTCTCTCAGCCAATAATGGACATATTGTGTTGTAAAGAAGAAAATAATCTCATCAAATTGACACATGTCCTGTTTAGCTAGCCGAGATGCTGTCTGTAGCTGAGATGCTCTGTCTGTAGCCGAGATGCTCTGTCTGTAGCTGAGATGCTCTGTCTGCCTTTCACTAAATGCATCCTCCAAGCAGGTCAACCCATTCTGTTTTTCTTTCAACTTGGTAGTTGGACTTAGAACCTTGATAACTCATTGGCCTTGGCTTCTCAATCTGGAGAATGGGTGCCCACCCATGAAGGTAACAAAACTCACTGTGAACGTCCACAGTGACATTGGAACCGAAAGCCAACAATCATGCTGAGAACATAATCAAGATGCCAGACCCTTTGACTGTCTGGCCCTGGTCTAGATCCCAGGCCTTTCTGCATGTACGATGTGTACGCAGATGGGGCTCAGGCTTGGTGACCTCAGCCGTGAAACGAGGATACCAGTCCTCTCATGAGATGGTGGCATGGGTTAAATGGGGTGATGCATTCAAACAAGACTTTTAACTGTAAAGTGCTATAAAGTGTACGAATTAGTGACAGCAGTCCTCATTAGCAGAGGTTTAAATACTTCTGTAATGAAAAAATATTTTAATGTGTTGGAGAATCTATCTCTTGAGAAAGATTAGACATGGCACCGACTAGAAGCAAGGAGAGGAACTGTAAGACTTATGAAATACTTCCAGGGGAATATTTGACACGCCTATTCTGGGAAAGATACAGCCCTAAACCTCTCGTTCTGTGAGCTCTTGAATAGGAAGAGAGAACCTCGTAGGAGTCTATATGCCACACACATCACAGCGCCATTTAGACAACTCACGCCAAAGCTACCTGTCAAAACATCGAGTCATGATTTACAGAGGGTGAATAAAAAAGATGCTGAGTTTTATTTACCTTTCAATCTGTGCAAATCCATTAATTATGGGTTCGAATGCTGTTCTTCAAAGCCCTTTGCCAGGTCACATCTCTTCTGCCTCACATCCTGTTTGCTCTGGGTTCCCCCCATAAATTTACTTGAGGGCCCTCCTGCCTGCTTACCTAGCCTGCCCCCTGACCTCCTCAACTAAGCCGATGGCTCAGACATTCTTCCCTCACACCCTTGCCCACCAAGCTTTCCTGCTGTTCAGTTTTCAGGCAGTTTCTGAAATACAGATGGTCAAACATTCCCTTGAGCCAAATAACAGTCATTTCTCTATAGTCACACTCTCCAGTGCAAGGCCACTATCTACTTGGGCTTATTAAAAGATATATTTAAAGTTTAGGATCAATTGGATTATTTTTGTTGTTTATCTGTCTGTCTAGCCATAAGCTCGACAGCTATACCCGGGGATGGCTTTCTCTAGACACTGCAAATAGTGCCGGACTCTTCCATCTCTTCAGCAGGTTCTAGCACACAGCACGGTTCTAAAGCATCCTTACCCCCTCACGCCCCCACAATGTGGAGAGACAATGTACTGTAGTAAAAGAAGAACGAGCTTTGAAATGAGATGCCATTTTGAACACTGGACTTAAAAAGTGAAGAAAAGAAACTGTCTCAGAACCCTGTGTCAAAAATACAAAAGAAAAAAAAAGAAAAAGAAATTGCTGTCTCAGTATGCCTGGGGCTGCAGCTCAGCTGGTCAAGGGCTTGCCTCATATGCAGGAAGCTGTGGATTTGATCCCCAGCACTGCAGAAGTCAGTTGTGGTGGTACAAGCCTGCAATTCCAACATCTGGAGCTGGATGCATGAGGACCAGAAGTTCAAGATCATCCTTGGCTACCTAGGAAGTATGAAGCTAACCCTGGGCTATATCAGATCAGAAGGAGACAGGAGGTGGGGTGTGGGTGGGCAGGGAGCACCCAATACAGTCTCCACAATGGGCAAATGCTTAATGAATGGCCACCCTATTAACAAACTACTGTTTCCTTAAGGTACACTCGAATGTCTGTGTTTTCCTTTAGCAGAATGCACAGTGTCTCTGGAGGGGAACCAAGAAATGTACTTCCTTTTCTGTAAGGCAGTGTGGCACATTGGAATAATAACAGACCTCAGAAGTAAAGAGGCAGGTCAAATATATCACCTCTCCTGTATTCTTAGCTGAAGACTTTGGACAAGTCAAGCTCTGTTTCTCCATTAGTAATATGGGATCACACACTTACATTGTACACAGTGGTGCTTACACGTAAGGTCTGTAAAATCACTGCATCCGGTACATGTGGACACTCAAGAAATACATTACAGAAAGTGGGCATTCTTAATTCCCCTTCCCAAGTAGCACGCATGCAGGAAAGCTGTGTGCTAAATGGTTGCTGTGACTGATAGTGAAGGGTTGTGTTAATAAATCTTTTGTAGTGGGTTTCAGTGCATTTGTTTAAACATTTCTTCCTAAATAGGGCTTTAGTGTGTCTCTGGGATGCACCAAACTAAAGTTTTTCTCTGTGGTATTATCAATTCCATTTATAATAGTTCTCTTAAATTTATATGATACGGAGGGAAAAATGGCGTGTTCACAATTCATCAGGCAGGCTTTAATTTACCATTCCTCAGTAGTTTTTACTACTACGAAGGCATTTATGGAGTAATATACCGGAATGCAACTGCAGAGATTGGCATAAAAAACTGTCACCATCACTGTCACCAACAAAGACCGCAGCTTAAAATTTTGCCAGGACAGCAAGTTAGAAATTTCTATCATCAGAGCATAATTCAAAAGTCACAACTTGAGAGAAAGAGAGAGAGAGAGAGAGAGAGAGCGAGCACACATGGGTATGGGTACTTGCATACATATATGCAAGCATGTGTGCGCGTGCACACACACACACACACACACACACACACACACACATGCAAAACCCACCACCAGAAATTAAACATGTGTATGGAATGTCAGAGGACTAGGGAAGGAGAGGTGAAACATCCTGCAGCTTGGACCCTTTTCTACATTCACATGTCCCCGGAAGGACAAGAGGGGAGCTTCCCTTGTGTCTAGTTGTGGGTACATGTATTCAATTGAGCTGTTGTGGTCCATCAACTGCTAGAACTCGGTAGGTCTTTCTGAGATATCTTTGGGGGAACGGGTAGAGAGGTGAGTCACCCAATTTAGTAGCCAGTAATTCCCCAGATAAACAAACCAAAAACCGGAAGAGTGAGCAAGTAGCCAAATAAAGACAACGGTAAGTTCAATACTCAGGATGATCCTGTAACAAGGACTCTGTTATCAGTGAGCACAAGTCTCTTATCTCTCAGAGACAATCAACTTCCAGCCAGGGAAGTATACTCTTAAAACCTCATAACTCAACATAGTGTTAAAGTTTGGGGGCATATTTGTCAGAGCTGAGGCTGATGTGATCTGTCTGGGGGACCCTAGAACAAAGAGCAGTGGGTGAGGAACATGTCACCTCTGTGAACATTCATTTCCTTGATGAACAAGGAGCTATTAACTGCAGAGAAGGCATTATCTGGGTGAGGAATGATGTTGGTTGTTTCTGCTGCTTCTTCTGAAATCCTGGAGAAGAACACAGGACCCAGGGAGTTAAGAAGCAGTTATTGTTTGTTACTGGGAGAGGGTGGATTTTTTTTTTTTTAATGGCATTTAGCTTGGTAAAACATGTAGACACATAACGTTATCAAGAAGGACTGGAAATCAGTTTGAGACATGAGTCTGTTTTGAACCTGTGCCCTCTGACCTCATTAAGTCAAAACGTTTAAAAATAATTATATATAAGACTTGAAAATTTCTAGGAGGGCTAAGCATGGCTTTGATGCAAAGTTTGAGAAGAATGGGCATTCATGGCCTGCTTATTAATAGTGCTTCTTGAGAAAATGTTCCTGGTGGACATAGTGGATACACTGAACATGTGGCTTGACAGGGTGGATATCACCATCTGAAGACTCTCCTTGTCAGTGACCAGCTTCCTGTTTCTGTACTGGGTTTGGACCCAGGACCTGGAACGTGCTTCACATGTGTTGTGCTATCAAGCAAGCATCAATCTCCAAGTTATAAAGTCTTAATTAAGAACTTCTATCTCACACACTTATTGCTAACTTCATCTTCTCAAATACAATTATGATCAGCACATAACTTACATGATGTCCTAAACTAGTCACTGCTGAAACTGACCCTGAGGTAGAAATGTTACCTGTAATTGCATTTTTTAAATGCCATATCCTGCTTTTAACTTTGCTACTGTTTTAAAGTACATGTCAAACATTGCTTCTTAGTTAAAACACTTTTCTTTAATTTTAATATTTTTTTACATTACTACAGCTTTAAGTCACCAATAACATTTATAAAAGGTTAACACGAACTGTTCTTTGTGTGTGTGTGTGTGTGTGTGTGTGTGTGTGTGTCTATTTCAGAGGCAAGATTTTATTCTTACTTCTGCTGACCAGGGTAGCTTTTATCATACTTCTGTACATGCTCCCTGGACTTGCTCAACTTTGAGATGATTATTTAAGTTAACGTCTCAGAAGTCTAAGAGAACTGTTACTTAACAAACTTATTAAAATATATTTCAGCAGCTCAGATACAGACAATAACATAAAATACCTGCTTTTATCATGGAAAAAATGGCCAGTATATTTCATTTTAAAAGGATAGTAAAAGTTTCTTAATCAAAAATTTCTCAGGGATATTTTACCGCATGGATTTACTGCGAACTGGCTGCACCTGCCTGGCCAGTAAAACTGCCAGCCAGCCTCGGTCAATAGCTCACATCAAGACGCCACATTTTAAAAATCTTCCTGATCGGGTAAATAGTACAGGATATACCCTTTTCTAATTCTACAGATCTAGTGTTCATGGAGACATTTATGAGAGCTGGAAGGACTGAGGGGAAAATAAAACCCAGGCAGCATTTTAGGTTAAAAAAATTCTTTATTGGAATTTCAATAATTCATTTAGCAGAGTGTGCAAAATTTTCACAGAATCTTTTCTTAATTTTATGTTTTTGCCATATATTGAAAATCACACCTGGCATGCTCTTAGATCACTGAGACTAAAAACCACACTATGTTAGAATGATTATGAGGGATGGCTTGGGCGTGAGGCTGGAGAACGTTTTAAGTCAGACAGAAGTCAATTTCTTGCCTGTTCTATAGGAGAAAAGTAAAGTTAAGGTTGTGAACTTTTTCTCTGGGTTGTTGCTTGTGCTAACCCCGGGGGACTTGTCAGTGTCTGACACCATGACTGTGGTCTGCATCATCGTGGCAGTGTGCAGGATCTCCCAACGGAGCAATCACAACTGAACTACAGAACAGGTAGTAATTCCATACCCAGATGCCAGAAATGACCAAATCGCCACTGGCAAAGTTCCGGCTGTGTCTTTGATTTAATTTCTTAAAAGCAAAAGAAAAATGTAAGGGATTTAAGGAAGGAAGTCAGAGCACAGGAAGCAGTAAAAAATGGCAAAGGTCGGCTAGCATGAGATATGAAACATAACCCCCTCAGTGCTCCTAAGTGATGAGTCTTCACAAGTTGGTACCCATTTAGATTTGCCAGACCTGTTTAGTGGGGGCAGCCATGTTCTAACTGAACCAAAGTTAACATCCACTCCCCCTCTCTGGTGTAAATTCTTTTGAATCTGAGAGGCAAAGTCATTAGTCTTGCATATACTTTTCTCTTCCGAAATTAGACACGTTAGACAAAGCTAGCTTTTCACAACTAAAACATGTTGAAAGTGCTTCAGAAGAAGCTACACAGCTAGATGCATGTCTCTTAATGCTTAATAAAATACTTGCAAACGAATCAATATATTTACAGTTCAGAAATTACACTGTAATTTGAATTTTCATTCAAGAAGCAAAAACAAATGCTCTAAGAAGAGATTTTTTTCCCTGTGCAGAGTCCTTAATGTACCTCATTCCCAAACAAGTAAGAGAATTTTAATGGATCCAAATTAAGGGGGAAAGCACTTAAGGCAGAGTATCATCAAATCTAAATAAATCCACTATTTTTGAAGAGGCAAAGCACAAACAATTCTAGGCAAGAAGCTTCTGGAATTTTCCTACTGTTCCTTGAAACATTCAGAAAGATCTCTGGGTTTACAGATGAAGGGCATTTGCACGAACAGAGAGACACTCGGGCTGCCTAACTTTGTTTCAGTGCTACCTCACAGCACACACAGTTATTTAGAATAAGATGCTTAACAAGAACTCGGATAGTTTCCTAGGGAAATCTCTTCTCTCTGTCAGTTTTGACCCCCACACCTCGGCAGACCCTGACACCTCCTCATAGCTGTGTGAGGCAAACTTTAGCCAACAGTTTCTGTGCTGTATTCTGTTATTCCCTATCATTCTCCGAGAAACGGATTGTTCTGTTCTTCCTAATTTTAATGCTAAATGAAACAACAGCAAAACCTTAAACTGCTTAATAAATTTTGCTTAAAAATAAGTATTCTAGAAAGACTCTTTTCTGGAAGATAGGATACGCTCCACTTCAGAAAGCATTGTGGAAATACTCATGTGCGACTTCAAACCAGAAGCCAGGAAATATGTAAGAGCAGGGACCATTCTGGGTGACCAAATGGATCAATATGAACACAGCAAATGCCGCAGGTGTAAACAGAGGCTGCTCTTTGCCTCTCTGCTCAGGTAGGACTGTTCAAGTTTTTATACAAAATTGTAGAAACCTACAATTTAAATGTCTCATGGGGAATGATGCCTTTACAAGAAAAACAATCAAGCCCGGGAGGAGGCAAGAAACTTGACGTTGATCACAGAGCCAGGGTAAAGAGGGCCAACTGACCCGATTATTGATAAACCTCAAAATGTAATATCAAATTACTGTTTTTCCAAGTGCGAAAGTGAGATTATGTTTTGCTACCAGTAACTCTGTAATAGGTTTGTTCAGTTTTCTTTTCCAGTGCTCAAAGGAAGTGCTAGTCTAAAACCCAAACCAAAACAGCACAAAACCCCAAGTAATCAAAGTTAGATTTGTGCTCACGTATCTCAGGGGAGAAGCCTATTATTTAATAAAAGTGAATTGATTTCTATTGCTTTGAAAAATAATTATCATCTGTTGGTTGTGGGGTGAAAAAGAAAAATTAGTCAAAATGTTCTCACTGCTTGTGACCAACCCCCTTCACCCTGCCACACTTAAGCCATCCTCTGTCAGCTCTGTTGTGGACCATAGTCAATATGTTCTCCTAGAAAGCAGGCCAATACTTGATGTTACAAAGTGTGTTCTCCAGAGCTGTCACATGGGATCCTATGTGACATGGGCCCATTACAAAGTGTCCTGAGCATAGAGGGAACTTGACTTCACCACTTCTCAAGTTTCTGCGAGTCCCTAGAGAGGGCTTTTTAAAATGCTGCAAAATCAGATGAGCCCAAGGACAGTGTCTATTTTTAATCTAGCAAGTTGTCACTTGTGTTTTCTCTAGAGATCTCGCAATCTAAGGCACGCACTACTTGCGGTGGTATCTTCTGAAACAAATATAATTTTATGTTGCTCATAGAGATATATGCCTGCCCTTGGGCTGCCTGCCACTTACTAAGGATTTATAAACATTTGAAATGTGTGGGTTGAGAAAAGCCTATTGACAATTATAGCCTTGAAATGATAAATTTAATATATGAGAGAAAATTAGATAGGATTAAAGGATACACATTAGGAATGCTAACCACTTCCCTTTAAAATTGGCAGGGAAAAATACCTATAAATTGGATTTAAAAACTCATATTCAAGTCTTCCCTCGTGTATCACTGAAGAATATAAAATTCTTATAATTATGATTGGTTTGGTATGTCTCCCCTTAACTTATGTAATAGAACACACAGAAATGACGGCTCTAAGAAAGTACTATCTTTTGAGGTTTCAAGCATTCACAAGAAAATAATTTCTCTAGAAAGAAGAAATATTTTAAATATTAATATACATGCGTGTGTGTAACATTTTTAATTCTTTAATACATTCCTCATGTTCAGTGTTGAAAACTTAAAAATCATAGTCACACACACACACACACACACACACACCCGCACTAAAAATCAGCAAAACAAAATCCTAGAATGAGTGGAGCATTATTATATTTTTACCACAAGAGGGCGCTAGAGAATTCCGATCCTTTCCAAGGTCTATAAAATCCTTTAACTGCTGCTTTATAGACATTCAATTACAACAGGCCATAATACATTAAGGCATTAAAATATACATACATCGCAGCATATGCCACAGCACACGCTGTACAAGTGTGCTCTCCAGATGATCGCCAGCACCAGCATCAAAACAACGCTCGGGCGTCTAGTGCTTAATGTAAGATTTCCCTCTTCAGCCCTCCCCTCTCCGAAAGGCAGCTCTCTTGGTGAGGTGATCCCCTTGGAATGGAAAATATCAAGGCATGTGATAAATATACAGTGACTGGAGGGTATGACAGGGCAGAGGAAGGTAAGGACTACTAGAACTGAAATTTATGCAGTTTGGAAAAGGGAAGACTCTGGGGATAAATGTTCGCTGTCTTTAATACCTTCTAAAGGTAACACTATAAATGAATTAGGGGAATTATTCAGTCTCAGAAGATGGTATAGAAAAGAGCAATGGCCTGAAGCCAAGGAAGGGGAAGTTTAGGTAAGGCATGTAGGATAAATTACCAATAATAGTTGGGCGGGAAAGATGTCCTGCAAAGGAAGGCTCCAAACTGTAATCGCTGTATTCGATAATTAATTAAATGAGATATTAGCAAGAATGATGTGTATTCATGAGATGAGCTAGATTGGATAACCCAGACGCTTCCCACCCTGAGCTCTGACAGTCTCTAGGTCTCGCACTGTTGCTGTGTGTTAGCGAATGTCTTTCAGGAATGACAGTGATTGCAGACAGGCAAGCTCATGACAGAAGTAAACTCCGTGCTAATAGAATAAAATCCAGGGCTTCATTGTGAAATGACATAATTATAAAATTATGCCTACATTCCAGGTCGTTCTATGAAAATATGCTGTGCTGTGTAAGTTATAGGTTAATAGTTTATTTTAAAAATCTGCAAATTTTATAAAGACTTCGATAAGTGAAAATGTCCCCTGAATAAACAATTTCCCCTAAAATCCCAATATTTTACAAGCCAGAGATCCTATTCTGCCTAATCTTTCTTTCTTGCTAGTGTGTCTGGGCTCAAGCCCTTTAAGGCACAACATTAAAAGGCCGGGTGGATTATCGAATCTGAAAAGCAGGCTAGAGCAGATAGGGAACAGCAGATGGGAATCCAACCATCTTTCCCCAGCCCAGGATATAATATCCTGGTCTAACCAGAGCTTCAATACTAGTCAACCAATCTGTCTGTCTCTGTCTCTCTGTGTATCTGCCTGTCTGTGTCTCTCCTCTGTCTCTCTCTCATTCTCCCCCACCATGCTAGAGATGAAACTCAGGGCCTTGTACATTCTAAGCAAAAGCTCTATCCTTGAGCTGTATGCCCAACCCAAAGAATTTCTGCTTTGGGGGCTGGAGAGATGGCTCAGCGGCTAAGAGAACTGACTGCTCTTGCAGAGGTTCTGAGTTCAATTCCCAGCAACCACATGGTGGCTCACAACCATCTATAATGGGATCCGATGCAGTCTTGGGTGTGTGTCTGAAGACAGCTACAGTGTACTCATAAATAAAAATAAATAAATCTTTTTTGAAAAAGATTAAAAAAAGAAACTGTTTTTACTACTTGAACTTTAGGTCAAAAGAATTTATGACTAACAGGGAAGCAAAGACTGCCCAAAGTATGAAGAGTTAAATATATGCATATGTGTATGCGTTTGCATGTGTATGTGTATATGACCTTTGGGAGTCATTTGTGCTTAAACTTAATTTTTCTAAATGTATGTGAATATTAGACTTGGACGTAAAAATGGCCAATGTGGAACCTGAGGAAGGACAGTCTAGTCGTTAAGATGATACTGAGGGCTTTGGAATTCTAAACACGATTGCCATGGGCACAATAACAAACCCCGGGGTGGTGAAACTGCCTCTGCAAAGCAAACGCTAGGTTGAGCCACACTGCATTCATAGACTCTGAGAACAAGACAATTAGGCATGGTGTATGAGACTCTGCAATCAGCAGCCCGTAGAGACATAAGCCTTCCCTGCTTCTGATTGGTGTCTGCACAAGCATGCACAACATCACGCAGTAGCAACTGAAACCCTGTGAGTCCACCACCACCCAAGTGACCACACTGGTGTTCTTAGTAGTTATTTACTGTACGAGAAAGTGATCACTATTAAACTTGTTACTTGTTGATGAGTTTAGAATTCGGAGAGAAACAAAAAATACTCCAGGCATTGTGTAAACAATCTCCTCCGCCAAGTCACTCTTGAAAAATCAGTCCCTTGCACTTAAAAGTTGTGACTGTTCTCCCATTAATTGGAGGAGAAGCCTAATAAATGTTTGACCTTTCTGGAAAAGACTTCCAAAACCACTTTGGCCAGAAGTCAAATATTCCTTTCAATTTCTCCCAAAACGCTGCAGGGCCAAGCAACTGGGACTCACTGTGGAGCCAGCCCTGCATCAGCAACACTTGACCGTGTGTCATACACTGCGTGCTGGGGAAATTTAAAGCCCCTCTTCAGCTAGGTGACTGGCTCCTACCAAAAGGACTCACATCTTACTTTTAGATCCCATATGCTAAGCCTGTGTCTGGATAAGGGTGTCTGATCTTAGAGATATTCAATAACAAGCCCTTCATAGGTAGTATATTAAAATCTATGAAACGAACCAAGGGCCTCAGAAGATAACTCATTGTTCCAATGTCAAATCAATTCAGGGACTCATTGTCTTTTATCTACAGATGTGTAAGCATATGTTGGGGCATTTGAGAATGCTTATAAAATATACCAGCCTGAGTCATTTTGGGGAAAGGTTATGAGCATCTAGGTGAAGGATGTGCATGTCTGAAGAATTTCACTGAAACTTCAGAAAAATAACTTAAAAGCCAGGACCAGGCTTGCAAGACTTTTTGAGTATCACCCTGAAAAGCATGCTGGGATTGTGCACATGAGGGAAGTTCCACAGGTGAGGGGGGAATAGACACTTGCAATGGGACTGAGGAACTTCGCTCCTTAGGTCCTCCTCTTTGGTGAAACAACATTCCGCCAGGTGATTGCTGAGCATCTTCGGAATCTTAAATGCCATCATTCCGTGTAGCAACTTGGATTACATTTGCAAGTGTCTGGTTTGTTTTGTGTTCTGGTGAGAGCAGCTCTGTGGAGGACAGCCGGGAAGCAACATGCGTGAGGGTGCTTCAAGAGTAGTGAAGAAGGTGAAGAGTTTAAATTGCTCACCCACAGCCGTTTATGCCGGGGTAAAGGATGAAAAATGGGATGTTCATAGACGGATAATTGTTATTGTTTTTTAATTCTTCATGAAACATGTATAATCCGTGGTAATCATTTGTTCACGTTATATAAATTACCGTCAGATTTGAAACCCCGTTTGTCATCTTCATCTGTGATTTATACCAGACTACATAAACGACGTGATGCCTTAGATCCAATAAGACATTTGTCTTCATGAGGAAGGCCACTACAACCGTGAGTGACAGCTTACTTACCCTTATCACCGCTAACTCAACACTGGGTCCTTAATGTCTCTCAGTGATCTGAAATCAGAAGGACTCACCTGAAGCCAACAAGATACTTGTTCAGAAACCCACCATGGTCATCAGACGGGGGGCTTTACTAGAGAGTGTGTTCTTGGCTCCCCCAGAGTACAGTCCTGTGAGTGAGTTTTATGTGCCACCCCAGCAAGAACCTCAAAGGAAAGACACCTTCTAGCTAACAACCAAGATGAATGCAGTTGTCTGGAGAACAAAATGAATACGTGATGAATGTTTATTTCAGCGTAGGTGTCCACGCATATGGGTTGATTTACAGACATGTAGGGGAGAGCCTATGTTGAGTGCTTTTCCCTATTCTCATACGATAAAATAAAAAAAAACCTAAAAACTCTAAATATGTTCACACCATTCACTAATTTACCCACACACACACACACATGTGCACACGCGTGCGCACACACGAATGTCCTTTATTCCATCAAGGGAAAGGAGACAGCTCACTCTCTCCGCCTATGATTCCTTTCTGTCTACTAAGGAGCTGTGTGTGCTGAGATATTGAGTATTACTGGCACCAGAGAAGCAATGACAGATTCTATGAGAGGAGTCTAACATTTCAAGTAAAGTGCCTCCACACACACACATGTTCCTCCCAAGTTATGGAGAGACTTAAGCTAAGATTTATCCTGATAGATGAGGTCATTTGCCTCGAATCCCTGCATCATTAGTTCACATACCTGAGTGAACCTTATAGAGTGCTCACTGTTTACTCAGCGAACCCATATCATTTCCACACTAAAATCGGTCCTTAAGTATGCTCAACTAAGGAGATGTGAGAGCGGCTTGGGGAGGGGACATTTTTCACACACCCTGAGTACAAAGCCTATGGGGGAGGTGGTCTTCTCAAAGACTGAGATAACAGAATTGGCTCAGGAAGTGGGAGTTACTACACAGAGAAGAGAAGGGAGATGCTCGCAAGGTAAGATTTCAGAGCTCATTAGGAGGAAACAGGGGCTGGAGATTAGCGCTCTTTATAGTACTGTAACATTGGGAACGGAGAACAAAACAGAAAATGCAACGACCTACAGCTAGAATTGGGGGTCTTAGCACAACCTGCTCAGCAGATAAAAGAAAACTGGGGCCACAAAAGAGCCGAAGAATACCATTTGTACAGACAAAAATGGGAAGAAAATATTTAACCAACACCTGAAGAGAAAACACGGCCTTGAGACACAAAATAACTTTAGCGATGTGAGGAGAGTCTCAACAACGTGCAAAGAATCAAAACAATACAGGCTGTGAGCTCAGACAGGAAGGAAATAAAATTAGAATTCAATTATAAGACAGAAGGATTTAAAAAATTCTAGAACCCACAACAGAACAGTTAAAATAAAAACCAGAACAAAAGGAGCTGGAGAGATGGCTCAGTGGTTAAGAGATGTACTGATCTTACCGGAGACCTGAGTTCAGTTTCCTGCATCTTTGTCTGGCAGCTCACAACTGCCAGTGACTCTGGTTGCAGAGGATCCCTCTTCTGGCCTCCACTGGCACCGGCACTCACATGCGCATACCAGCCCCCCTCCCATGCATGCATACATGCGTAACACATATATGTATATATATACACATATACATATATATTTCACATATATGGGATATACATATATAACCCCCATATATATACTAAATATACTACATATAGAGAGAATTAAAATAAAATATATGTTTAAAAATCATGATAAAAGCATCACAGATGCTTTTAAATAAACATATACATTTAAATGCTAATTTTAAAAAGAAAATTACAAAATACTGAATGAAACTATGAACTATGAAGCTATGAAGTGGTGAGAATTGGAAAGCCCAAAGAACAGATAGTCACGTGATCCCGACCCCCGCATGACCTCGATGCGTCTGTTATCCACGATCGAATCCCTGGCCTTCTCTAAACCTCACTTTTTTACCTGAACAATGAAGGGGACAGTCCTCCCTGCTTCTCCTTCTGAGCTGGCTTAAGAACTAAATGAGCAGAAGAATCCTTACCACGCCTTCCGACTCCTGGGTCGCTCTTCGGCACAGCAAACTGCAGCACAAACTTGAATGTCATCTACAAACATCTAGTCAGTACGTTAAAACTTCATTTTCCTTCTCTGCAGCAGTACATCCAAATGGTGGGTGGACAAAGGTCACCATTTTTTTTTTTTTTTAAAAAGTAAGGCCTCATGTAGCCCAGGCTATCCTCAAAGCCCCTACATGGCTAACTTCCGGTCCTCCTGCCTCTATCTCCCGGGCACTGCGATTACAGATGTGTGCCATCATATCAGCTCTAAACCTTTATTTTTACGTCACAATACCAAAATAGTTTGAAAGACATTCCGTTCTGATGTCTTTTTTGACAACTGAAAAACGAAAAGTTCTAGAAAGCTGACTCAGTGGTAGAACGTTTGCCCCAAATCTGCAAGGCCTAAGGTTTGAGCCCCAGCAGTGTGGGGGGAGGAAGAGGAGGAGGAGGAGGTGGAGGAGGAGGAGGAGGAGGAGGAGGAGGAGGATACCCACACTAACCAATAGAATCGGGTCTATTGTTGTTTACAGTCTTTTTATTTCTTAGGCTGAAAACAAAACCCAGAGCCTCACATAGGTGCAGCAAGGGCTCTGAATCCCTGGGCCTATTGTTCACAGCCATAAATCCCAACATGACTTGCATTCGGAACTTAGATGAAAGCAGAGGCATTTAAAACTAAGAAATGCTGAGAGCAACACTGGTAAAATCCAATTCCAGAACATTCTTTGTACTTCCAAATGTGCTTTTCAAAAAAAGCACGGGGTTGAAAACGCTCACTGTTGCTACTTGACCAAATTTTCAGTTTCTTATAAATCCAGCATGTAGTGATTTCATCAGTAAGTTTTCGAGGTTTTCACTGTTCTGCAACAATGTTGCAGACTTACACTTCCAACTTGTTTCTCACTCAGCAAAGACATTAAGAACTTTCTCTGACCTCTCGATGGTCCTGGGTAAAATAAGCTGTAAATACATCCTCAGTTCTTTACAGATATATCTGTCCAATCTCCTCCTCTAATTAGAATACAGTCATATAGAATAAATCACCCACTATTGCAGGTTTTTAAACTTCTGTTAAAACAATTCAATTTTTTTCTTTCTTCCAGAAGGAGTCACTGCACCCTGTTGATAGCCTGAGCGTTTCCCTAACTCATCCTTGAAAGAGTGTGGAAGGCAGTTCTCCCTTATCCTAATGAGGACGGTTTATTGATGCATTCAAATCCACTCTAGATTTTAGACACTAAAATAAATGAGATACGGGAGCTGTGGGGAGATTGCTTTTTGTTCCATCACGGTCCTCAGTGTCGCCTGCTTCCTGTTTTGGTTAGATGCTGTATGCAATGTTTTCTTCCCTTCCCAATGGAAGAAACTACACTTTTGCTTCAGAAATCTAAATGTCAGTCTCTGTTAGCAAGCCCTCAGTCCCAGTGGCAGAGCTATGTTCTGTGAGTGTCTCGCCACAGGATATAGCCTGCCAGGAGTTGTGAGCATTCACTCAGGAAAGCAGAATTGTAATCAGGTAGCAATACACTCAACTCTATGCATGGTTTAGTCTATAACTTTGGTGTTCTCCATTTCTTTCTCCCTCCCTCCTTCCCTCCCTCCCTCCCTCCCTCTTACCCCTTTCTCTGTCTCTGTTTGTCTGTCTGTCTGGCTCTGTCTCTCTCTCTGCTTCTCTGTCTCTGTCTATCTGTCTCCCTGTGTCTCGGTCTGCGTCTCTGTCTCTGTCTCTCTGTCTCTCTGTGTCTCTGTCTGCGTCTCTGTCTCTCTGTCTCTGTCTCTCTGTGTGTGTCTCTCTCTGTCTCTGTCTCTCTCTCTCTCCTGTGCACCTGGGCAAAATTCCACGCTCTCCTAGAACCCTTTGTAGTTTCCACAAAGGCATGATCCAAACACGACATGCATCACGGTCATTGCTTATCAGTAAAGCTGTGGGCAGCCAGTCAGACTGCGTGCCCTTTAATAATTATAAGTTAAGAATGTTGTTCTGACTTGAGGGGTGGAGGAAAACCAAGCTAAAACATTTGGTGGTTTCTAGTACAGATAAAATCCCAAAAGCTTACAACAAATGTCACCTCAGAGCAAGTTAGACCTATTTTCTTCCTAAAGTATGGCTGCTGCTGTCTTGCCAGGAAACGGGAGGGGGGGGGGGGGAGAGACTGCCTTTGTGCCTGTTTGTCTATTTAGTGACCATGTGTCTCCCAGTGAGGCAGTGAGGCATAAGGACTGGAAGCCGGTCTGCCCTTACACAGCTTATCCTTCCCATGGTGCCTTAGAATCTCTAAGTAGGTCTTGTTAGATACACGGCGCGATGCATTAGCGATCTCTGTAATGTGAAAGGTAACTAAGCAGAATCTAAAAGTTTACCCCAAGTTCCAACCTCTCTACTCACCCCACCCCTTCAATTTCACAGGAAACGAATGCATCCTTGACTCTCCGAAGGGGACGGCATCCATCTTGCCTGTTATACATCAAGAGCTCTTGTTCTGTTCTAGATTCAGTGGCTTGTAGAAACACAAACATTGTGTCGGGCTATAGTGAAGTTCCTAACACAAACTAATGCATCTGTCCCTTTCTCTGACGTTAACTTGGGGTGGGGTGGGGTGGGTGGCTTTACCTTTCATATGCTGACACGAAAGACCGAAAAATCTTTGAAGACCTTAGTATTGCTAATATAATGAACTCCTCTTTGGGGAAACTCTTATTTAATTTTATTTGTGCGCGCACACACACACACACACACACACACACACACGAGTGTATACCACATGTATGGGGGCGCCTGGGGAGACTGAGGAGAGCATCGGGTCCCCTGGAGCTGGAATTATGGGTAATTGTAAGCCACCCACCCAACATGGGTGCTGAGGACCAAACTTGGGTCCTCAGGAAGGACAGACAGCGAGTCCTCTGAACTGCTGAGCCATCTCGGTCGGCCTCTGCTGAGCCATCTAAGCCTCTCTTTCGGAAAGTGTTTCTGAAAAACCTTTTCCACATTGGAATGTTCCACATGTGTGCTTCTTTTAACATGACTTTTATTTCCAGTGCTGCGGATACAACACACGGCACGTGATCTTCCATGAACTATAATCCCAGATCCACCAACACAAACTTTTAAATTTCAACTATGTTTAACAAGAAAATAGCTGTGTTTATATAGGGTGTGTGCTTGTGCATGTGTTTGTGTATGTGTGTGTGCACACAGCTGAACACTCGCTTGCATCACCTGATGCGCATTCATGCGGAGGCCAGAGGTTGACATCAAGTGCTTTTCTTAGTTGCTTCTCTACATTATTTTTTGAGTCAGGGTCTCTCAGTGAACCTGGAACCCACTGATTTAGCAAGACCAGATGGCCAGAGAGCCCCCAAGATCTTCCTGGTTTCCCCCTCCCCTGCCCCCAACCACAGGAATTACAGGTATGGGCTGCACCCTGATGTAGGTGCTGGGTGTCTAACGTCAGGTCCTAATGCCTGCACAGCATACACTTTACCAAGTGAGCCATCCCCTCCACCCCTGGTTGCTTATGAAAATATTTTAACCATTAAATGTAGTGCTTATATAATCTGAGCCAAAATATCTCCAAGGCAGATCCATCTTTAGGGATAACTTAGGTGGGGCACAAGTTACAACAGTAGTGTGGTTAACTACAGAGCTTCTAGAATCAACACAACAGGTACCAATCACTGCCCCACTACCCAGCAGTGGTGGGATGGGGTAAGTAACCCCCGCCAGGTCTCAGGGTTTCACCTGTAAGATGAAGGTAATGTTAACATCTACCTCTCAGGGTGGATGAGGGTTAAACAATGTATCAGAGGTACTCAAGACACAAAGTCAAGGCACATAGTAAGTGCTCAGTACATGCCAGCTTTCAGTATTTTGATTCATCTGGGGGAGAAAGTGAGCAGTCTCTCTCTATGATGGGTGGGTCGGAGGAGATGTGAGCAGTCTCTTTCTAGGACACGAGTAAGTCCCAAATTGCTATGGTTTAGCTTTACAAATTTCTGTATAAATTTTACTTAAAGGTCTTACCTTTTTGTGTATTATTCTATTTATTTTAGGAATTCTCTTTTGTATGTTTTTGGGGTTTTTTTGTTGTTGTTGTTGTTGCTGTTTGTTTGTTGCTGTCTTGGGGATCAAACCATGCCTTGCATATGTTAGGCAAGCAGCCTACACTGGGCTACACCCCAGCTTCTCAGTTCTGGTTTTCATAGTTTGTGTTTAGATTCTTACCTTCAGGGTTGAGTTCTAGCTGATGCCTTTTCCAGAGTCTTTCTCCTCCTCTTCCTCCCCTTCCTCCCCTCCCCTTTCTCCTCTCCCCACCCCTCTGTCTCCCTTTCCTCCCTTTCCCCCTTTCTCCTCTCCCCCCCTCCTCTGTCTCCCTTTCCTCCCCTTCTCTCCTCCTCCTCTTCCTCACTTTTTTTTTTTGTTTTTCTGAAACAGGGGCTTGTATAGCCCAGGCTGGCCTGGAACTCAAGGTCCTCCCAAATGGGTGTGCGCCATGACCCTCAGCTCACAGTATCCCTTCTAATTTGAAGCTGTACTGTGGCCTGAGAAATCTAAATACTGTAATGCAAATTCCTAAGGAAAGAAAGGGTTTCCCCCAGTGAAGGCCTCAGAGCCACTCTCAAGAATAAGAAAGCCAAGCATTAACTCAAAACTCATTGACATCTATTTCTGCTTTGAGGTCTTTCTGGCTTACTTATTGTGTTCTCAGCTGTATTTTGGAAAGCTAGAAATACCAATCAGGTGACCTATGAATTAACGAGGCACCATTGTTCTGATTCTGTCAAGCATCAGATGAATCAAAACCAAATGAAAGGTTCGTTTCTTTACGTTTTGCACTGTTAATTTTCTACAATTATTTGTCAGCCACCAAGGTAATTATTAAGCTTTCAGCCCAGTGTTTCTAGTGCGACACCTGCAGCCAAGTGGACCTGACCAGCCTCGAACATACGGGTACCACTAGCTTAACTACCATAGGAAGCTCAAGCAAGACAAAAATATTCCTATGCAACTTGATCCATTGCTCTGAGGTGGAAGTCATCAATGTCATCAAAGAGAAATATAAGACTCATCAAAACTGGCTGAAAGAAAGAGCAAGTAATGAATAGGTAAAGAGAGAGAAAACCAGGAACTGCACCTTCTTGATGTTTAGGGGAAAAAAAGCAACAGACGAATATGGATCCATAAAGCGAAACAAAGAAATAATCCACCAACTTTATTCCCAGCCCCTAAAGATAATAAGTTTCCAATTTACTATTTAGTTCAGGAACATCTTCAGCCTTTCCTCCCACTGGAAAGGCATGAGAGAGTTTGATAAGAACACTGTGCACACAGAGATGCTCAAACCCCCTGCTCCTGTGGCCGGCTGCCAGGAGAGCCCGGCAACCTCTCACCCCTGGGAAATCTAAGCCTGCACCAGAAGCTGGCAGCCTCCAGGCCACAATCTCTATACTAATAGATCTGAAATTCATGGATTTTTTGCATTACGTGTTGCCTACTGTTACATTTTTTTTTTTTTAAAAAAAAAATGTTTATCACAATGAAAATTTTAAAGCCCTCTCATTTACAAAAATTCAAATAAAATTGATGCTGTCGGGAGATTTGCACTGAGTTCGTTTGCCTTTCCCTTGAACAAAATCAGTTTTAGTCCCAGGTGTGTGAATGCAGGTGAGATAATACAGTAAACAGGCTCAAAGGCCTCAAACACCTCACAGTAAATTAATAACCCAACTGTCTGTGAGCACAGATCCCAACTCTCGTGCATCTCAGTGAAGCCAAAAGATCGGAAGGGATGGGAAAACTGGGCCCCATGGTCTTACAATGCCTTCATACTTTGTGAGCTACTGTTTTATACAAAGATCAATAATGTCTTCCCCATGGCATTCGTGTTTCTCTAAATGCATTAACACGTGGGAGCATCGGATTACCCCAGGGGATGAGCACCACAACGAAGCCAGTAGCTGCTCTTTGCAAATCAGTGATCACCAACACAGAAAAGCCATTGCTGGGAACAAAATGACAAGAGGCAGAGAGGGCTACTGGAAAGGCAGTAACACCCAGAGAGATGACACTCACCCTCGTCCTGATAATCTGACCAAATGGATGCATCTGATGTAAGGGGTGGGCCGTGAGTCCCACTCAGATTGTCATCAGAGCCGTCCTGGCCAAGGTCGCCTCCTGAGGATTGAGAAAGAAAATCAAATCATCCATTGGACATCTTGATACGCACATTTACAGGTGTCTTCCGGTGCTTGCAAAGATGGCGGGGTCTCTTACTTGATGTCCATGCCTACTCCCACTAGCACGAGAGAGACAGAGAACCAACTTATCTTACCTGTGTGTGAAATCTTCCACATCGCCCCCTCCCTCTACCACTAAGCAACTGGTAGCTTCGAGTGGGAAGACCTTTCGCCACAAAAGAGTAATTTCTCTGTCACATTTAAAATGAAAACCTAGCTGTGTAAATTTGTTTTCATATATTCTACATTTCCATGAATTACAACCTTTACCCCAAGGCCTCTCTTTCCATTTCTAAATGAAATGGAAGGAATGACACAAAGGTCTAATCTTCTCTACATAATGTAATGTAGCAAGGTCAATACTCTCTCCTACCCTGAAAAATCAGGGCCGTAAACAGAGAGAACCCAGACTGGATTCTATTCCTACTTAAATCACTACTTGTTTTGCAACCTTAATAAAGTTCGCTCTTGTAATTCTGGTTTACAGCCTGAAAGCAACCTCTCCCAGGGACTCCAAAAGCCGGAGGAAGGTAATATTTGTTCTGCAAAATGACTTTGATAAAAAGTAATGTATATACAATACTGAATTGTGCAATTAAAACATCGCTAATCTCTTTTGGGTGTTTTCGGCCTACATTGAATTGTATTTTGTAGAAGTGACCAGTGCTATTACAATACTTTAAAAGGGTCAGGCAGAGGATGTCTGCTCACTCAGAAACAGGAAGAAAATGAAAGCATTGCAAATTGTTTTCCTTAAAAAAAAAATCCCCCAAACAGAGGTACGGGCCTGCTGGTGAAGAGACACCGACAGCTGCTTGGTTCATTTCACAAACATGAAAACGGGATTTTTCAACTGAATTTAATATTCTCTCAGATACTAATTTCCAAAGGAAATCACCAATGCTAATCTCAGTAAACACTGTAGCGCTTTTTGGCCCGGGATTCCAACCAGGGAGCACTGAAACCAAACAACCTGCAAAGAATCTGTATCGCCTGGCTTTAAAGGTTTATTTCCCACAATTAAACTATAAGGATAGGGAGGAGAGAAAATGAATTTAAAAAAAATGGCTGTGGCCTTCTCTTTCCACAAACCAGACTTGTCTTCAAATGCTCAGCAGTAGGCAGATGCCCTCGACTACCCAGAACATCTGCATGCATAGGACTTTAGAATAAACTATAGAGTTTATTAAAGGAAAAAATTTTTTTACCTGACACAGCAGTGACTAGTGAAAGCCTGGCAAAATATTTCCCAAGCTTCGAGCATTCCCATGCTACTGCTCTCCAATAAAAACCTCAAATACTGGACAGAGGGTTAAAACACTCAAATTTTACACTGTGGCAGAGCCACTGAAATCAAATTATCAACAGGATGTAAATGAGCTGCCTGGCTAGAAACCTGTGAGTGGACCTGCAGCAATGAAAGAGGTTTTCATTTTGGAGGCAAATCGAAACCTTTTTAAAAATAGTGTATGTTCCAAGCAAAATTTAACATTTAGAGAATATACTGAACACCTCTGCTTGACCATCATTCTAGAGCTAGTTTTCTGCCTGCTTCGTATACATGATAGAATCACCAACAGGAAGAGCCCATCCCTCTCCAGTCTAACATCTAAAGAAATATGATGATCAGGAGGGGAATTTTTGTTTTTATTTTGTATTTGTAAAATTTGTTTTTTAATTTGAAAAATAAACTGTATTTTCTTTTCTGGTGATTTTTTTTCTTTTTTTGTATTCTTAATTTTTTTTTTTTTTGTTTTGGTTTGGTTTTGAGACAGGGTTTTTCTGGGTAGTTCTGGCTATCCTGGAACTTGCTTGTGTAGATCAGATTGGCCTCCAACTCACAGAGATCTTCCTACCTTTGCTTTCCAACTGCTGGGACTAAAGGCGTGCGCCACCATGTCCATCCTTAAAATAAGTTTTATAAAAGTGTTGTAGAGATACGACATAGCTTGTATACAGCCTTCTTCTAGTTTTCCCCAGTGCCAGCTTCTTCCGTGAGTGAAATCTATCCCCCAAACCAACAAATTAATATTGGTATGTTCAACCTTTAGTTGTACTCCGTGGAATTTTTCATTACTGCCTTTCTTTGTGTTCCAAGATCCAGTCCAGCAGGGAGGCTGGATTCACAGCTGCCTTGTCTAAAACTCTCATCCTCAACACCTGCTGGGTGGGAGTTGCCACTTGATTTATTCATGTCAGAAGTACAGTCACTTCCGTGTGATCCCAGTGGTCTCGGAATGCACAGGTAGACTTTAAGCAACGCCACTGTGTTGGGTGCCAGCCTGTGCCCCTCCCTACATATGCAGCAAGGAAGGATTACAGCTGAACACTTCCTACAGCTCCTGCATCAGCGTGACAGACAGCTGCCGGTGAGAAAAACATTGAGAAACATGCCTTATACTTAAGCGCAATGAGTTTGCAAATGACGATGTCATAAGTGTTTTTACTGTTATATCAAGTGGCCCACCTCCCTTGGGCTGGCACAGAATCCAGCCTACCATGCTGCGTAAAAATAGATGCTCAGTGTAATTAAAATGATTACAATTAGTTGAGATGCATGGGTGAAAAGTTTTATAGAACCATCAATTACTGTGGTCATTTTGGATCGGCTTAAGTTAAAAGGCATAGTTTTTCCTTAAAGTGTAGCCACTCGCGTTCTCTGGACTTGTTGGCCGCCCTCACAGTCCCCGTTCCAACTGGGATCCAGTGGGATCAGACATCAATGATCACTAGCTACAGTGACAGACATTTCTGCTCAGCAGCTGAACAATTAGGGCTTTGAACTCCATCTGCCTCTAGTGGCTTTCTCACAGGCCAGCCCCTCTGCCACTGGAGACACACTTCCCACTGCAGCTCACTCAGAATCAATATATTTCTCTACAGATATATATTCTAACACACTGTATCTCCATTAATCACCTCCGCCGCCTTCAGCCTTTTTCTTTTGTATTTCTAAACAAGATCTAGGGGAACTCTATCAGGGGGTCACCTGCCATTAGCTGGTAATTTGTTCCTCCATTCTAAGTGTCCTAAGAATCAGGCGCTCCATCCCTCCTTAGTCTATTCAATGACAGGTTCTCCACTGGGCACTTGTGCTGAGGGGCTCATCGTGGGGGTGAGTTCTCTAGTGTTCTTTTCTGAGAGTCAGACTCAATTTCATTCATGCTTCATAGAGTGGTAAGTTGGGAATTTCTGAGGTTGGAGCAGAAAAGATAGAACAGCTTTGTGTCAGGTGTATGGTAATTATTTGCCAGGGTTTCTGTGTTGTTTGTCTTTATTCTGTGTTTTCATTACAGGGTAATGAGTTCTCCCCCCCCCCCTTTAATTCAGAAACAATAGCTTGGCCACTAGAAGTTGGCTTTTGCTGCCTTGGATCCAACCAGCTGTTACCGGTCCATAAACTTTATAGAGAAGTGAATTAAACTGCTAAAAAACTTTCATCTTCTAATTCAATTCCAAATGGAACTGGAGAAAAATGAACCATGATGTTCCCCCTCGTAACTCTTTTGACAACCCAGTCTAGTTCTGAACTTGCAGGTGCTATTTGGGGACACAGACAGAGAATGGTGACAATTTTACCGAAGAGATGAGAAGAGGCAGAAAAACAGGTTGAGCACTTAAAAACATGCAATGAAATACAAGTAATGCAAAACATGCAATGAAATACAAGTAATGCAAAACATGCAATGAAATACAAGTAATGCAAAACATGCAAT
>JADRCH010000113.1:1409246-1420809 GCA_019843965.1 Rhynchomys soricoides
GTAATGCAAAACATGCAATGAAATACAAGTAATGCAAAACATGCAATAAAATACAAGTAATGCAAAACGTAAAGACACATTCTCTGCTCAATATACAAGGCCCGTTAATTTTTCTCATAGCATCATAAGTCTCTGCTGTTTATCTCTCTTCCAATTAATTATGAGTGTGCCATTGTGAAGTCTGTTTGTCACCTGTAAGCAACTATGTGTCACATGATTAAAAACGTCCTGGGCTTTGCTATGACTTTTTTTTTTTTTTGCATGTCTTTGGATAATATACAGAAATAGAAACTGGTGTGAAATTATAATTTTTGGTGTGTATTTTTTTTGTTGCTGTTATTGCTATTGACGTCCAAAGAGAACGAGGACTTCTTGCCCCATTTGATATTTAAGAACCCACGAGGCATGTGACTCCCTCTTTAAACTAATAAATCATCACTAAAATGCTATAAATAAAGTTTCCTGATCCAAATCCAGGTAGTTTTCATGCTTGGTAGCATTGATATGACCAGCTCTTCACAGACCAATTTAACACTAATGCAGTTCCCAAAGCTGAACTCTGGTACTGTCATCAAAATGGCAGCGCCTTCCCCCTTATTGCAGCCATTACCTAAGCCTCTGGATCTAAAGAAACATGCTGGATACAGATGTGACCAGGCATGTGAACTGTTATCATATGTGAGTGTGTTACCGAGCACACCTGTGACACCAAAGCGCACGCGCGGGGGGGGGGGGTGTCTGTCAATACTTGCAGTATAAATTACATATCATTTTGCACACACTCGTGCATTAGAAAATACATGGTGTTTCCCACAGAACATCTGCGAGGCTTCACCGACTCCTAAATATCCATTTGGACTTGAGTGGTTGGTTCTTGCGATTAATCCACAGACAGTGAAGGTCTCAGATTCTTCTCTGTTCTATAGTCTGACTTCTTGCCCATCTTTTATCTCCTCCGTTATCTATCCATAACTCAATGTATAAATATTCTTCACCACCCTCACCCTTGTCTCCAAGGCCCTGGCGGTAAGTGTAATAGTACCAAATGTCATTAAATCTGCAGAATGAATGAGAGCCATCCAGGTGAAGAAAGCTTCCATTTATTATTCTTTATAAAAGTTCTTCCAACTAGGTCTTCGATACACAAGTAGTCTGAGCTTAATTTCTGAGTGCAAGTTCTCTATCTTCGGAATTCTGCTATCTAATTCCATGGCCATGCTAAGAAAAGCATTGTTAGAATGGAGTAGTGTAAACAATAAGAAATAAAAGCAAATTGACAACTGTAGAACAATCACTCCGAAACACCTGTGAACCAAGCAATCCAAAGGACAGTACAGATTAATAATACTCTCAAATGAGCCAAACCAGTCAGCAGAAAACTGAAGAGGAAAATACCCTATGGAAGCCAGTGGCTGAGCCGGCCTTCCGAAGCAGCCCCTCCCCTGCTTTTTAAGAAACTGGTCCTTTGTGGTGCAGTTTCTTGTTTTAGCCAGTAGGGTGAGCTGCAGTGTGTAGCATCAACGAAGCTCTTTCAAAAAAAAAAAAAAGAGAGAGAGAAAGAACCAAGGACAGACATAATAGAGAGACAGACGGAAACAGAGAGTTGACAAAGACAGACACACAGATGGAAAAGCACACACAGAGACAGACAGACAGACAGATGACAGACAGACACACGCAGTATGAACTCTTCTGCTCCTGCCCCTGTCACTTCTGGAAAATGCTGAGATCTTTAACCCTGCTTAGATTTTGGATAAGGGCACAGCTCCTGGATGTTAACAAACTGCAGGGCTGGCAGCAACAGACACAATGAGATAATTGTGTATGTGACAACACAAACTTCATAAAGCAAACTACAGGCTGTCATTGGCTTTCCAGCTTTACACTAACACATCCCACTGACTGCTGCTGTTTTCACTGGTACCAAAATGGAACCTGCTGAGTTAGAATATTTTCACTACTAATGAGATCTTGACAGAATTTTTAAAAACCATGTGAACATGCATTTGTCGGTACACTGATAAACATGCTGTAAGACAAATGGGCTGATCGTTCAGCCACTAGGCAACCGTAACCCAGAGTTACTGGTTTGTGGTTGCTTTCTCTGTCCTTCGCTCTTACTGTAAGCCATTCAACTTCATTTCAGTGTGCTTTGCTTGGTAGGAGACAGTCAACTACAATGCTAAATGGAGCAACTTGCTGTATTCTGAACTTTATACAGGCTCTGGTCTAGGCTCTTCATGTATAACCCTGGGACATGTTATTATCCCAAAGATGATACAGATGAAGAAACCATGATATAGAAATAAAACAACTTGATAAATTACCCAAAGTCCAGACGTGACTGGAAGTGGCAAAGGCAGGCTTTCACCCCACCCTGTCTGATTCTAAAGCTCCACCCTAATCCATTGGCTCCAAGGCTGCGTGCTTTATAAATCGAGATCATCATTCAAAGGCAAGAGATACTGAATGACAGCCAACAACGTGAGTTCATGATAGTAATCAAAATATAAACTATTGTTAACCGTGGTAACAGAAGTAATTCTGCTCCACATAGAGACAGAAACTGACGAAGTCACATGTGACTAAGAAGTAGCCTCATCCACAGTTCAAATTTATTGGTCTTCATTGTTGGGATGGCTTTTAAAATATAATTTTTTTGGCAAGGATTTCATGTTCACACACTGTAATACAACTACTTAAGGCTTGGTCAGATCAATATGCTGAATTTCTGAAGCATTTTTCTGTATAATTATGTTAAATTGTGGGCATTTTGACCCTGCAACACAGAAAACAGGCTCAAATGGTCCCTACCTAAGTGTAGCGTGGAATCTGGCATTTCTCTTCCTGGGATCACCCTGCTTTAATTATCCTGGTAGGAAAAGTCACTGAAAACACAGAAGCCCACATTTTGTGACTGTTGTTTTTTTGTAATCCTGGTTCATTCTGGTTCATTCTAGGATCTATTGTGCTCCACGACTTGAGACATTTCTTGGAACTCTCAGGCTCATTCAGCTCCAGTGTCTTTTGCTAAGGAAGAATGAGATAGGCTGCAGAGATGGCACTTGCCATTCCGGCAGGAAGCCTGAGTCTGGTCCCCAGCACCCACATGGTGGCTTACAACTTCCTGTTACTCCAGTTCCAGGGGATATAATGCCCCCTTCCGGCTTCTGTGGGTTCCTGCATATGTATATAAATTGATGCAGGCTCATACTCATGTATATAAATAATAAATGAGTCACTTTTTAAAATAAAGAATGAGATACTATTTTCTTCAGGCCACTGCTGGATCCAAGCCTAAGGAATAAAGATGAAACATTGTACAGTAAAGACTGGAGTGTGGGGAAGAGTCAGGAGCCTGAAAATGTGAAGCATCTTTTGACATACCATAGAGAGGTGAGTTATCTTTGAGACTAATGCAGACCTCCAGGAACCACCAAGGCTGTAATGGAAAACTGACAAGATCCGGCTTCCCATGCCCTTGCCAAGCTCAAACAGAGATTCCTGCTCATGCGTGCAACAGTGCATGTGAACAAACCAGTCCTCTCACAGACAGAATTGGAACCTTGGTGTTCATTCCCCTGAACCAGAAGTTCCATATGGAATACCTCCCTTCCTTTTTTACTGAGACATCATTAGCACAAGCAAAGTGTATAAATCTTAAGAGTAAGAAGCATCGGTTGGTTATCCCACAGCCAGAGGCTTTCGGATAAAGGAAAGGATATTCCGTTGTCCAATCCCTTAAGAGTTAATCCAAATGGGCTGTCAATCACCTAGGCAGGAAAGTACCCCACGGGAACCTTTCTATTTGAGAGACTTTAAAACATAATATAAGGCCTCAACCCTACACAAAGAACTGCAGGTGACTAAAGAATGCTGAGACCAGGAGAAATGGTCCTCTCCAGGGAAGAGCACACCAGTTGGTTATCAGCACCAAATGGTCAGCCTTGAAACATACACACGAGTAACGTTTTACAGACTGAGATGGTCATATTTAGGAATATATATGGATATACATGTATGCACGTAACAGCAATTGATGAATACACACGTGCACATGCACACTAGATAGGTATGTATGTGTATATATATGTGTGTGTGTGAGTGTGTATGTGTGTTAGCTGATAGATAGATAGACAGATGATAGACAGATGGATAGATAGTAAATAGGCAGTCAGATGGATAGATAGATAGTAGATAGATGATAGACAGACAGCAAACAGACAGATGAATGATAGATGGTAGATAAATAGATAGATGGATACATAGATATAATAGGTAGGTAGGTAGATAGATAGATAGATAGATAGATAGATTGATTTGGAATTTAAAACTTCTAAGTTTAGGAAGATATGGATGGATGGGTGGATGGATGGATGGATGGATGGATGGATGGATGAATGGATTGAGACACAATCCCATCATGTATCCCAGTCTGGCTTAGAACATTTGATCTCCTGCCTCAGTCTCCCAAGCTCTGGGACTGCAGATGTGCAACACTACATCTGGCCAGAAAACATCTTTTTAGAAATGAATTACAATCAGTAACCTTTCCAGGCTGGCAAGTGTGTATTACATTCAGATCAGCTGACAAAGGCAAAGAGGGTTCACAAGATTGGTTTTTCCCCTCTTGACCTCAGTGGAGTCAGCAGTAACTGCAAGTTTGATTTTATGCATCATATAAATCTTCTTGCCCATAACATAAATGTCCTTTTCCTCTGTTGGTGATACCTCAGCCACTCTGGTTGTGAGCCTCCTGATGGGCATACTCGGAACCAAAGCTGGGCCTTCTGCAAGGGCAGAGAGTGCTCTTAATGGTGAGTTATCTTTCCAGTAGCAGGCTAGGTTTTTGTTTGGTTGGTTTTGGGGATTTTTTTTTTTTGTCTCAATATATTTTACCCCAGAATACACATTTAGAAGAAACATAAAAATCTTGGAAAGTATCGACTTCAAAAGGAAAAAAAAGAAAAAAAGATAGGGTTGGAGAGATGGCTCAGCAGGTACGAGCACGTGATGCTCCCCCAGAGGACCCAGGTTCAATTCTCAGCATCCACATGGTGACTCATTACAGCCTGTAACTCTAGTTACACATGGGATCCAATATCCTCTTCTGTCCTCTCTGGGCACCAGGCATGCACGATGTTTCTTTGTCCACAAGCAGATATATATCTTCATTTTTTTAAAAAAATCCAATTCTCTTGGACAGTGAGTCAATCACCAATTAGTATACTAATTTCAAAGTGAATGATTCCGCTCAGAAACCTGAACAGTAGATGCAAAAGAAAGGAAAATATTTGAAAAGGTATCAAAGTCGGGTGCTAACTTCAAAGCCTACTTATGTGTATCTGCTTCCTACAGATTAAATGTGTTAAAAATGCAGCTAATATGCAAAGGCGGGGGAGTGCCCGAAAGAAGTCAAGGCACAAAACCTCCTGTCAAGAGTGCTGGTGCTAAAAGGCTGGGCCAAAGCCAAAGGCAGGGGCATCAGTCCTGAGCATATTTCCCTCATTAATCCCCCGGGAGACATAGAAAACATGCTAGAAGAGTCCCCTTTAGAAGAGTAGCCTAGGTTAGGACAGTCTATGTCTGTAACCAGTGCCGTGTTTATAAAACACCAGCATTCCAGAGAGAGTGGTAGAGAGACACTCACCAATAAATTACAAATACTGTAAATGCAGACTTTCTCTTACATTTACAAACACATCATAAATTTGGACTGTGTTTCTTTGTATAAATCCTTCTTAAGACTGAGCTTAAAGCCCCTTGGCATGAAGGCAAAGAGCATTTCATAAATAGAACTTAGTAAAGTCACTGTGCACTCCATTAATTCAGAAACACTTCTCTAAGACTTCAAAGGTAATCCTACCCCCAACCCCTCTGTGTAAAGATGGTGTTTCCTCACTGCTTTCCGGCTCTGCTTCTTGTAGTTGTCAGAGCTACATGTTTCAAGTACGTGGTGGTCAGGGATAAGAAGTGAAGCTATATTCATGGCCTCATTCGACATGTTTCAGACATTGTATGAGCAATAAGCCCATCCGTTGAACGCTCACTAAGGCTTACCGGCAAGAATTGTGATCTCTCGCCCTGTGACTGTAAACCTCACAGATGCATACGTGTGCTTACAGGGTCCCAGGGTAGGGCTCAGCTGGAAGGATGAGTTTTGCGGAAAGACAAGAAATATTTATAATTAAAGCTCCACACGTGCATCCTCATGCTCAGCTCTCTTTTGATATTTATAAAATAATCCTTGTTGTCTCTTGAAAGGCCCGCTCGCTACCACATGGCAGGCACCATTCTCGAGTTATCATGTTATTAGACTCTGTAATAACATGAAGCCCATAACAGCGAGACTATAGAAGAACAAATGGATGCTTCAAGAAGTTAAAGGGCTTGCCAAGTCTCACAGAGCTCTTATGAAGACCTGGGATTCCAACTCAAATCTGCTGCAAACCCATGTTCTTCCCACTTAAAGCGTGAACTAGAAATAAAACACAGAGAGCAGTTCATTGCTTGTGTGTTTTTGCATCCAGTTATAGGAACTTGCGCAATAATCTACTGGGCCTCGGGATAGAAATGAAATAACCCTTACTTTTTAATAAACCTCAACATGATTCCTGTTGGCAGTTCTGGAGACCAAACCCAGAGCCTGAGCCACATGAGGCAAACACTGTACATCCCCAGCCTAAGGATTATAAACTTGTGTAAAAAAACAGACAAAAGCAAGGGCTGGCAAGACAGCTCAGTGGGTAAAGGGATTTGAGTTTGACGTGTGGACACACACACAGACACACACAGAGACACACGCGCATGCACGCGAGCGCTTGCACGCTCACACACATGTGCACACGGACCTATATAAAAGTGGAACTCACTCCATAGAGTTGTTCCCTGACCATATGTGCTATGGCAATGCATGCCCACATTCACACACATGATAATGAATAAATAAATCTTTTTAAAAAAAATAGATTACTTTTCGAAAACATTATTTTATTGGACGTGTATAGGTATTTTTGCCTGCATGTATGCCTGTGTACCACATGATTATGTGTATGGCCCAGTGCAACTAGAGGCCAGGAGAGGGTAAAGTTTCCCCTGGACTGGAATTACAGATGGTTTTGAGCCATTATGTGGGTTCTCAGAACCAAATCCCAAACCTTTGGGAGAAGAGTAGCTGGTGCTCTTAGCTGCTAAGCCATTTCTCTAGCCCTTAAAAGCAATTTCAAAATAATATAAAATAGTTTATGCTCAAATGCCTAACCCTCTCACAGATATCACTTTCATTTTTAGATTGTCTGACTTGGATGAAGGTAAAGCTCACACATTGATTGACAAGCCACTTAAATCTTTCTACATCTATAGTCAGTGTGGCTTCATTTTTGTTAACGTTGGTTTGGTTTTGGTCTTTTCAATGTGGCTTTATAATAGAATTTTCTTTTTACACTTTGATTTATTTGGTTTTGTCAACTATATTTTTAGGAACCAATAACTTTGACATAGAGACTTGGTGTTTCAAAATACCATTTTTTAAAATTTTTACTAAGTAGATTTAGGTTTGTGTAAAAACGTACCAGAGGGGCAGGAGAGATGGATGGCTCACGGGTTAAGGGTGCTTGCTGCTTCTTTCAGAGGACCTGAGTTCAATTCCAACAACCAAGTTGGATGACTCATAGCTGCCTATAATGCCAGCTCCAGGATGTCTGACACCCTCTCCGGCCTCCACGGGTACTAACACATATGTGTGTATGCACACATGCACATATAAATCAAAAAGTAAAATGAATCTTTAAATATAAAATAACTAGATAATTTTCTCAGGAAGCTCAGCATTGATATATCTCATCAACAGATGTTCAAGCTGGTAAGAGACTTCACAGGCCATTTCTACAAATGACCAAAATGTAAATGAGTGATGACTGTATAAAGTTATATACTTCATAGCCAGGCATGGTGGCATATGCCTATAATCCCAGGCTTTGGGAGGTGGAAGCAGGAGGATCATGATCTCAAGGTTGTATTCAACTGCATATTGAGTTCAAGGCCACCCTAGACTTTGAATAAAAAAGAAACAAAGAAAACAAATAGCAAATACATAAAATATGACTATAATAAATATTTATAATAGTCTCACTGGCTTGCCTAAAGTTTTTATTTAAGCATTGTGACATTTGTTTTAGACTTTAGATCTCTGATAGGAAATTCAGCTAATGTTCAAAAACCATCTTTGTGACAATAAATTTTGAATTATATACAGTATACTTTCTACATGAAATTTTGATTTATTACATTAAAACTGTCAATAATTAACCGTCTTATAAAAAGAGGGCAAAACAAAATGAAAGAAATCAGGTTGTGCCATGACTTAAGATGATCTTGTCATCAAAGTTGAAGGTCAAAGCAGAGTGTGATTAAGACAGCCAGTCAATATCATCTTTTGGTTTCTGATGGCTACAACCTGAACCGTTCCATGGCAAACTTCTCACAGCTTTCCGTGGTAACTAAAGGAAAATTTAAGTTAAAAAAAAATGCTTTTTTATTGTTGTTGCTGGTTTTTTGTTTGTTCACTTATTTTGTCTGGGAGTGTAGTTCGGTGACATGTGCAAGGCCCTGGACTCAATCTGCAACATCATACACACAATAGTAACAAAGATGGTGAAAGGAAGGAAAAGAAGGGAGAGGAGGAGGAGGGAGGAGAGAAGGGAGAGGAAGAGGAAGAGGAGGAGGGAGAGGAGGAGGGAGAAGAAGAGAGACAGGAGGGGGACAGGAAGAATAGGAAGAGAAGAAGGGAAAGGAAGAGGAAGAGGAGGAGGAGGGAGACAAGGAGGAAGGACAGGAGGAGGAGGGACAGGAGGAAGACTACAGAAGTGTTCAAAGTAAGCTAGACTTGTATTATTGTGATTATCTGAAGTACTAAAACTTTTCATGTTCCTCAGTTATATTTAACCTCAAGAGAATTTTTCTAGGTTAGTTGAGATAGCTCAGCAGGTAAGAAGCTTGCTGCCAAACCTGGCAACCTGAGTTCAAACCAACAAATCCACATGGTGGAAGGAGAGAACCAATTCCTGCAAGTTGTCCTCTGACCACACACACACACACACACACACACACACACACACACACACAGACAGAGAGAGGGAGAGAGAGAGAGAGAGAAGATAGATGGATTAGATAGAAGAATGAATGGATTAAATGATAGATTTTTTTTTTTTAAGTGCAAAAAAGGAAGTGTTCCATTTATGTTTCTTCTACATTAAATTCTTAGGATTGTATTTTCTTCTTAGATGACCCTATGTAAAAAACAACTTCCTCTGAAATTGAAACATGCCACCTTGCAGGAAAGCTCCTTAAATCAACTCAAAATAGCTTTAGGAAATTCCTGAAACTGAATAGATTCACTAGGCCCCTCCCTCCCAGAGGAAACAAGCTAAGCTGCAAACAAGACTCTCAGACAAACCAGGGTGTGAAGAAGATTCAACCTAGCCAAGCTGCCTGGAAGAGGTTTAGATCAACTGAAGCACCTAGCAAGTACACTCTCCAACCTGTTAAGCTGCCTGCTGTGCAGGCCCACCTGTGTGCAATGGGCTCCAGGTTCCCAGCTTTGTGAGCTGTCACCCATGCTGGAGTGGGCTTTGGTAATGCAACTGTCTTTGAGTCATTTCTGCTCCTGTAAGTAACTCCTCTCCCATAATTCCTGTAAGAGACCCCAATAAAATTCATGGCTCACCAAGTTAGACTTTGGTGGTGTTGGTACTTTGGTCTATCACCATCTCCCTATCTGGGGTGAATAGATGTGTTTTCAGTGTCTCCTGAGGAATTTGTCACCCAGATTAATCACTGAGGAAGGTGACAGTGGGACAAAAAGGAGAGGGTGAAAATGTATGGAAAAACTTAGTGTTATTATTATAAACACACTGCTAAGAAAGGCTGAACACGGTAATACACACCTGTAATCTCAGCCCTGAAGATGCTGAGGCAGAAAAATGCAAGTTTCAGGCCACCCTGGGCTATGCATTTACTTCAAATCTAGCCTGACTATATAGTAAGACCTTTATTCAAAAATAAAATGATTTCTTTAAAAATTTTTACTTACAATCTTTTTAGGCAATGTAAAGTATAAGATTATCACATCTGCCTGTTCACGCTGGAATCATCCCATTATTTACCTATTCTTCTAGGGCTTTCTAAATTCTTCTGCATGCTGGACACAGTCACACGCCTTTGATCTTAGCACTTGGGAGGCAGAAACAGGCAGACCTCTGAGTCTGAGGTAGCCTGGTCTACCTAGCAAGACTCTGACTCAAAAACAAACAAACAAGGTGTCTGCCAGCCTCTTGCACCCCCGTTCTTTTCGTCCTGTCCAGATAATACCTTGGATAGTCCAGTTGTTATTCCTGCCCATCACCCTAGTTAACAACTAATCAAATGACATCCTTCCCTCACCTCACGTCAGAAGCAAGGCTCTGGGGCCCTGGGTTGGACATTCCTCAGTTTACTTCCTGATGATTTTTGCTCTGCGTTTTTCCCATCATTGTCCTTGTGTGTTGGATGTGAGACGTGCTCTGTGTTCAGCTCCCAAGCCTCTCCTATGCTGAGCTCCAAAATTGTTTTCTTCTCTCAACAGATTTCTATACCATGCTTCTGACACTAATTCCTTTTTCTCTCCTTAGGAAATTAGTTCTGCTGGCTCTCATCATTCCATCCATTTTAGACACTTTGCCACCTTCCCCTCCCACCCCCCGTGGGTTTTGGTTAACACTTGTTAAACCCTTAAGTATAGGGTCTCTGAATGTGTCTCACCAAACTGACTGCTGCATTAGGAGGACGCAACGCTCCCTATGGCTCCATCTAGGGTCTCAGTGTGGTCATGCCAGTTAGCTGATTACACAGGAGACCGCCTTTAACTAACACAAATTAAAACAAACAAACAAAAAGATCTTTTAAAACAAATGACTTTTATATTAAAACATGATTCTTACATTTATTAAATCTGGCTTTTGTTGGATATGGTGGCACACATCTTTAGTCCCAGCACTTGGGAGGCAGAAGCTGGGGAGTGAGTTTTAGGACAGCCAGAGACACATGAAGAGACCCTATCTCAAAAAAAAAAACAAAAACAAACAAAAAAAAAACAACAACAACAAAAACCAAATTTTAAATATTTTACAAATTAAAATTAAATTTAAAAATTGAAAACTAAAGTTGGCTTCTAAAGAAGTCTTATGAAGACTGAAAATACATTACAACAAAATATGAAGTCGGGAGGTAAAATTTTAGTAAAATTAACACCATCTGGGCTAAAGAGATGGCTCAGTGGATAAAGTGCTAACTGTGTAAGTGGAAGGAGCAGAGTTCAGATCTCCAGCATCCACATAACAGCTAGACAGGGAGTAGCTGAGCTTCTAGTTCAACGGGAGACCCTGCTTCGGTAAATAAAACAGAGATAGGTTAAGAAAGACACTCAAGGTCAGTCTCTGGCTTGCATACACACAGACAGACAGATAGACACACATACACACAGAGAGAGAGAGAGAGAGAGAGAGAGAGAGAGAGAGAGAGAGAGAGA